>JASVEL010006451.1:0-51434 GCA_032618575.1 Nicotiana noctiflora
GCCTGTCCTGATGTACCTGGATCTCCACAACAAAAGTGTGCAAAAGAGTAGCATGAGTACACCACGGCGGTACTCGGTAAGTGCCAAGCCTAACCTCGATGGAGTAGTGACGAGGAAGGTCAGGGCCCTACTGAGAGAAACAATAACATTATGATATTAACAATATTAAACAGTTTAAATGATAATAATTTCCGAAATAACAACAATAAGATGATTACTGCAACTGTCTACAATTAAGCTAACCACAAATAACCTGCTCAATAAAACGAATCCAGGATCTGTGGGAATTGAACCCACAGTCCAATTCTCAGTACCTCTGGGTCTCCGGGAATCGAACCCACAGCCCATGTCTAAAAAAAATATCTCGATAACTCGGGATCTCCGGGAATCGAACCCGCAGTCCCTACAAATAACTCAGGATCTCAGGAATCGAAGCCGTAGTCCCTTCCAATAACTCAGGATCTCGGGAATCGAACCCGTAGTCCCTACCAATAACTCAGGATCTCGGGAATCAAACCCGTAGTCCCTACCAATAACTCGGGATCTCGGGAATCGAACCCGTAGTCCCTACCAATAACTCAGGATCTCGGGAATCGAACCCGTAGTCCCTACCAATAACTCAGGATCTCGGGAATCGAACCCGTAGTCCCTACCAATAACTCAGGATCTCGGGAATCGAACCCGTAGTCCCTACCAATAACTCAGGATCTCGGGAATCAAACCCGTAGTCCCTACCAATAACTCAGGATCTCGGGAATCGAACCCGTAGTCCCTACCAATAACTCAGGATCTCGGGAATCGAACCCGTAGTCCCTACCAATAACTCAGGATCTCGGGAATCGAACCCACAGTCCACATCTCAATAAATCTCAGGATCTCCGGGAATCAAACCCGCAGTCCACAAACACAGCAAGTAAAGGAGTACACAGAGAGAAATATAATATGCTTAACTATAACTTTGCCGATAAACAGCGCCAGCGATTACCAAGAAAACTCAAGTAAGACAATTAGGCAACTAGACTCTTAAATACTACCTAATCATGCTCTTCTAACTGCTACCGGGTAGAAATATCGAATTTAACAGCTAACAACATGAATATCACTCATTGAACATTTTAAGTAAAGTACGTGTTCAACAACCAGTGCATGTACACGCCCGTCACCTCGCGTACAAGGCATTTAAAGTATCACATAATATCCTAGGGGTGAAAGTCCCCCATACGAGGTTAGACAAGCCACTTACCTCAATTCCGGTACAAAACCGCTAAGAAATAACCCTCTTGCCTCGAATGTCGGCCTCCACAAGTGTAGTATCTAATAAAAATCAATAGAATCACATCAAAATAGGCCAATTGGGCATTACCCAACCAAAACAATTCAAAATACACCAAAACCCACAAGTTGCCAAAACTCGACTTTCGGTACGCTTATCGAAAAATCACCAAAGTTACATATTCGGAACCCTCGTCTCAATGCGAGTCTGAGCATATAAAGTTTATCAATTTCGGACTCCATTTGCCCACTCAAAACCTTGATTTTCTAAAGTTCAAGCCTAGGGCTAAACCCTCCATAAATTACCCCAAATTCCTCCATTTTCATGAGATAATTGCATAATATTATCAATACTAATCATAATATGAGTCCATAGTTGATTACCTAATGATTTCCCTTGAGTTTCTCTTCAAATCGCCCAAATCGCCTCTTAAGCCGAGCCCTCAAATGTTTGGAATGTTTTCTAAAATTTCTAACTTCTGGTATAATTAATCCCTCTGCGATTTTCGCTTCTGCGGAATATTTTCCGCTTCTGCGGATCCGCTTCAGCGACGTTTTGTCGCTTCTGTGAAGCCCAGGCCTGGCTGGCCCATTCCGCTTCTGCGAGTCTAAAGCCGCTTCCGCGAGGCCGCTCCTGCGGACAAAGGTCCGCTCCTGCGGACAAAGGTCCGCTCCTACGAACAGCAGTCCGCTTCTGCGGACTCGCCTAAGCGGAGGCTTGTCCGCTTCTGCGAAATTCCCCAACTCGTCTCCTAACCGCTTCTGCGGTCCCCATTCTCGCACCCGCGATGCCGCTTATGCGGACAAGGACCGCCCCTACGCTCCAGTCCGCTTCCGCGCTCCAATTTCCGCTTCAGCGGACTCGCCTCTGCGGTTCCATTTCCGCAGGGGCGAAAACAATAGAGGCAGAATTCCTAAACCTGAAATTTCCATGATTTTCTCCCGTTTAACCATCCGAAACCATCCCGAGGCCCCCGGGACCTCATCCAAACACACCAACACATCCTAATACCTTATTCGAACTTGTTCCAATCCTCAAAACACGTCTAACAACATCAAAACCCATAATTCACATCGAATTCAAGCCTAAATTTCTTAAAACTCTCCAAATTACACATTCAATCTAAAACCCGAACAAACGACTTCCGAATGACCTGAAAATTTGCGGACAAACCCAAAATCACATGACGAAGCTACAGAAATTATCAGAATTCCATTCCGACCCCCGGATCAAAATCTCACCTAACGTTCGGATTCGCCAAAATCTCAACTTCGGCATTTCAAGCCTAATTGAGCTACGGACCTCCAAAATACATTCAGAACATGCTCCAAACCCCAAAATCACCTAACGGAGCTAATGGAACCATCGAATTTCCGTTCCAAGGTCGTCTTAACACTGTTCCGGTTACGGACCATTTTCTAACTTTAAAGCTCTCATTTAGGGACTAAGTGTCCCAAAATACTCCAAATTTCAGAACCGACTCTCCCGGCAAACCACAATAGCAGAAATGAACTTAGGGAAACAGTTAAATTGGGGATTGGGGCATAATTTTCTAAAATGACCGGCCGGGTCGTTACATCTTCCCACACTTAAAAGATTCGTTCGTCCTCGAACGAGCATGGAAAGCATATCTGGAGTGGTGAAAAGATGAGGGTACTAGTTGCGCATATCCTGCTCGGTCTCCCAAGTCGCCTCCTCGGCCGGCTGACCCCGCCATTTAACATTTACTGAAGCGATGTTCTTTGACCTTGGCTTCCTGACTTGCCTGTCCAGGATGGCCACTAGCTCCTCAACATAAGACAGGTCCTTGTCTAGCTGAACAGAAGTGAAATCCAACACACGTGACGGGTCACCATGGTATCTCCGAAGCATAGAGACATGAAATATGGAATGGACTCCGGCTAGGCTGGGAGGTAAGGCCAACTCATAAGCAACCTCCCCAACCTGCCTCAAAATCTCAAAAGGGCCAATAAATCTAGGACTCAGCTGAGCACATTAGCCTGATATATCTGGAGATATTCCCTCTTGTTTAAACAATTAAGTCTTAGAGCCTAATTCCAACATCAGGAATTATGTGTCAGGCTTGTTTTCTTCAAGAGATCACTCAAATTTCCTCAAACGTCGTCCTCAAATATGACCGCATAACCTTGTTGGATTCTTACCTTGCAACACAAAATCCATAGGTCCATGATAATATATATATATATATATATCAAATTAGCCAAAAAATTCAACGAATCAGATGCTCCCATTGCACCTCACGATCTACATAGGTCTCGTTCCAACTTTTACAATACTGACACGACGGAAGAGATGTCTCGATATCCATAACCAACTACTGAATCAACAATTCATCGGGTCTATACTCTTGACAGGATCCATTACCTTATCCTAAACAAGAGGATGATCATTTCCTCTATAATATACTTCGTATAATCAGTTTGCACTGACCCCAAATCACATAATCTCATCTCACCCAGTACGAACTGCTCAGGCGATAAGCCACATCAGACATAAGCAAAAGTCCCACAAGATGACACAATGTGCTAGTATGCTATTAATTCGTACGTGGTACCAAAAGGAAGGCGAACACTAGAGAGAACTATTCAACTCTCACGCTAACATGGACTTCCTCATAAGAATAGGAAGCAGAACACATAAAAGCAATTATGGACACTGAAATAAACATCACACTGTTGCGGCGTGCAACCCGATCCCAACAATATACCCATGGCGGCGTGCCACCCGATCCAAACAATATAACCATGGCGGCGTGCCACCCGATCCAAACAATATAACCATGGCGGCGTGCCACACGATCCAAACAATATAACCATGGCGGCGTGCCACCCGATCCCTGTATAAAACTCACACAAGGAGCCATACATCGAGCTGAATAGCTCATCACATCAAAATGCTGAATATCGATCATAAGCATACTAAGGTGCATGATATCGGACACAAGGAAACATATAGCGCTATAGGCTACAAACTAAAGCACAACTGAGGTGCGATATAAGATCTGAGTCTCAAGAGCCATCATGCTCATATAACATCATCGCTGAGCGGAACCTCAACACATAAGGGACTTACCAAGCCGTCTCACAACTCATACGGCGCAATATATCTTTACATGAATTAACTAACCGCGAAATAAGACCGCGACTATCCCTCCACAAAGGGCGCATTGCTGGAAGAAACACAACCGGCCTGATGCAAGGCTCACTTCCACATTTAAATCTATCCACCGACCTTAAGTCTATCCCGGTCGTGCCAAGCTAAGTCAATAATATTTCACAGGTCTATAACCCAATAAGCAGAGTGCCCTCTAACATAAATTCTCAATTGAATGATATCACCAAAATCCTCATACTTGGTTTAAATTTCTAACCAATCAAGTGACTACAAGTCATACCTATACAATCTTCTTGTGGGTCAAGCTCCCACTATCTTTTGAATTATTAAACGGGCATGCACATTCAACCCACCGGCTGCACTAACACTGAAAAGCGATCAGGAGTCCCTAACCGGGATGCAAAGCCTTTCTCACATGACACCGACCTCAAATGATACTGATGTTAATACCCATCTTACTCAAAACACTGAAACTCCTTTCCTGCTCCTCTGAGCTCTTTATATCACATTTATTGACCAAACTGTGACCTTGGTCCTTACTTCAAATTTCATGCTACTCACTGCACCCCACGTGCCGATATACGATACACACAATTTCCATCATAGCTCTAGAACTGGCGATAGGCTAATACTTCATCACATAATACTTCCCATTTAACTCACTTCAGGAGAACTATAGCAACACACAGGCGAGTTCTCATTACCGTTGTATACGCCAATCTCTAAGTTGTGGTCCAAGCCACCATAACCCTTTCCGAGATCTGCCTACTCATAATAGGCCCTAACAGAAGAATACTTCAGAATACCATCAAACACTGCGGCCGACAAGCCTCAAATGCACCGCCACAAATCACATGCATATTTCGATCACGTTACATGAACCGATCATTGGCACCAATATGCCAACTCAACTTTGGCTAATCAGTCTACTTTCTTCCAGTTTATGCTGGATTGCCCTATAATGTAAATATCTCCCTTCAATACCTAACTTATATCAACCACACTCAAATCTAGGTCTGAACGCAAGCAATCAATCACACCTGCGGTGATAGAATTGATGTACGCTATCAAATCCTGAAAGAAAACAACCGATGTGCTATTCCCCGAGCGATACCCAATACGGACTATTCCTCAGAAGCTAGGAAGTATTGTATACAAGGTAACATATAGGAAGTTATATTTTCCACTGGACATTATCAGTTTACATTTACCCTACTAGAGTATTATCTGATGCGCTCTGCCACACAGTTGTGACATTTTTCTGACATAGTCCATATCACATCGGTCTAGACAACCTGACTTATGACAACCAGTCTGCAAACATATATCATTATTCAAATTCATCATATCAAGTAATGAGATAGTCACTAGGGTTTCCAATTTCCAATAACCGCTATACAGTGCCGATACACACGATATACCACCACTTCGTAGGCGGATTACGAGAACTTCTAGTCTCCAACACATATGTAACACATGAATCACTATGCCCGATTCCACATTCCACCGTACGAATACATAATCACACATATCACGCCTCCATTCATACCACATAAGCCATTCAGAAATTTCCCTATGCCATCAACAACTCAATCATCATGCATTCAACAATTTATATACTCAAATTACCACTCATGGCCCTTTTTCGTGGCTGCAATAACACAATAATACGCTAGTATCCAGAATTCACACAGGTAATTAACCATGCGACCCAATCTTAAGCGGTGGGACTCTCCCATTTAGCCCAAAGCCACTATTACACGGCTCTCGAACATATTAGAACCATTCTCTCAAGTCATTTACTATTATTCAACCTGCAACTCACTTGATCCAACGAATATAACCACCTGTGCTCTATTAGCACTCTAACACCATGGGGTATGACCTCATCCCAATACAACCAAACATCTTCTCGCTCCATGCATCGAGCATTATTTACCGCGACAGCATAAGACATACTGTGATTCTCACACCTACGAAGCACCATGTAGCCTTCACCGAAATCTCCCCTGCTTATAATGAAAGGTAGAATTTATTAGGGACACAAGAACATCTAAAGTCCCAGCATCATGCCATACGAGCCTCAACTCTTGCCCATCCGCAAGTTTTCAAGAACTTTTTGAATAGTACCTAAATACATCGCCGGCCAAATCTGATATGCCACATGACCCATAATTTGATCGTTGATAGTGAAATCCTTTCACTTGGCACGAAGACTTAAGATACATCTTGCTAATCCTTGACAATAGCCTTTATCATTTGTACGTCTTCATCATAAGACAGCCCAAGACATTCGTTTGGCACATGTCCTTCTTAAGACAGTTAAACTCATATCCCCCCAGTATCTCTGCTGGCTGAAATCCTTCGCTAAATAGATATCTCATATGAACCATATAGTCTTTATTACCACCAACCATCTTTCGATCTACATCCACCTTGTGATTCTACCATTGCTGTGACGATTAGGCAGTTAAGTAAACCTTCTCAAGACCGTACTTATCAATCGAATGTCAGAATCTAGTGCACCCCCATATGCACAATTGAAGATCTCTCAGTTCTCTTGCATTATCGATATGGATGACACGCGGTAACAATGGTTGAGTAAATTCTTGACTCCCTTGAGATCTCTCTGCAGCGTCACGAATCGTCGGCGCATACTTAATACCGAACGCGAAATTTCAATACACGAGTGGATGCAAAAGAACATATGACATAGGCTCCAACTGAATAAATGGCGCACGATAAAGAATTCAAAGAATTGAAGAGTTTCCTAAACAGTTACATAGCCCCTCGTAGATAAATACAGACGTCTCCGTATCGATCAGCGAGAATCTAAGTAACCGGTCTATGTCCCGTGACTCCTACGAACCTAGAGCTCCGATACCAACTTGTCACGACCCTAGTTCACCAATCATGAACATGTCGTGATGGCACCCAGTCCCCACAACTAGGTAAGCCTAACACGTTGCGGAATATACAAGTTATGAACGTTAAACAAGAAATAGCGGAAAAACAATATAAATAGGAATGTAATCCGTGCCGCTTGGCACATACACTCGTCAACACACTATATAAAACACCACCAAGACCCGGAATCCCACGGGCAACACAGACTAAAAGAGAGTATGCAACTGTGGCTTTATGTGTGAAGAGTATCTAACAAAGACATGAGAGAAAAACATCTACTAATACTATCAGGATAGAAGGAAGGCCTCCGGATCCGCGGACGTAGCAGATCATACCTCGAGGTCTTCCAATATGCTGCTGAATCACCTAATATGAGCCTGTCCTGATGTACCTGGATCTGCACAACAAAAGTGTGTAGAAGAGTAGCATGAGTACACCACGGCGGTACTCGGTAAGTGCCAAGCCTAACCTCGATGGAGTAGTGACGAGGAAGGTCAGGGCCCTACCGAGAGAACAATAACATAATGATCAAAACAGTAATAAGCAAGAATAAGTAAGAATGAATCTGAAAAAACAACAATGAACTAATTACTTCAACCGACTACGATTAGCTAACTACAAGTAACCAACACAACATAAAACTCAAACCAACAAGTCCATGACCTGTGGGAATTGAACCCACAGTCCTTCTCTATATCCAACAACTCAAGAGCTACGGGAATTTAACCCGCAGTCCCAATATCAACATCTCCGGGTCTCCGGGAATCGAACCCGCAGCCCATGTCTCAATATCTCAGGATGTGTCTAAATATCTCAGGATCTCCGAGAATCGAACCCGCAATCCATATCTCAATAATTATATCAATAAACTTCGGGTCTCAGGGAATCGAACCCGCAACCCTTGGATCTCTGGGAATCGAACACGCATTCCACAAACAAATACCACTCCGGATCTCTAGGAATCGAACCCACAGCCCTGGGATCTCCGGGAATCGAAAATCGAACCCGTAGTCCCTACCAATAACTCAGGATCTCGGGAATCAAACCCGTAGTCCCTACCAATAACTCAGGATCTCGGGAATCAAACCCGTAGTCCCTACCAATAAATCAGGATCTCGTGAATCGAACCCGTAGTCCACATTTCAATAAATCTCAGGATCTCCGAGAATCAAACCCACAGTCCACATCTCAATAAATCTCGGGATCTCCGAGAATCAAACCCGCACTCCACATCTCAGCAAGTAAAGGAATACATAGAGAGAAAAATAATATGCTTAACTATAACTTCACCGATAAACAGCGCCAGCGATTACCAAGAAAACTCAAGTAAGACAATTAGGCAACTAGACGGTTAAATACTACCTAATCATGATCTTCTAACTGCTACCGGGTAGAAGTATGGAATTTAACAGCTAACAACAGGAATATCACTCATTGAACATTTTAAGTAAAGTACGTGTTCAACAACTAGCGCATGTACACGCCCGTCACCTCGCGTACAAGGCATTTAAAGTATCACATAATATCCTAGGGGTGAAAGTCCCCCACACGAGGTTAAACAAGCCACTTACCTCAATTCCGGTACAAAACCGCTAAGAAATAACCCTCTTGCCTCGAATGTCGGCCTCCACAAGTGTAGTATCCTGATAAAAATCAATAGAATCACATCAAAATAGGCCAATTGGGCATTACCCAACCAAAACAATTCAAAATACACCAAAACCCACAAGTTGCCAAAACTCGACTTTCGGTACGCTTATCGAAAAATCACGAAAGTTACATATTCGGAACCCTCGTCTCAATGCGAGTCTGAGCATATAAAGTTTATCAATTTCGGACTCCATTTGTCCACTCAAAACCTTGATTTTCTAAAGTTCAAGCCTAGGGCTAAACCCTCCATAAATTACCCCAAATTCCTCCATTTTCATGAGATAATTGCATAATATTATCAATACTAATCATAATATGAGTCCATAGTTGATTACCTAATGATTTCCCTTGAGTTTCTCTTCAAATCGCCCAAATCGCCTCTTAAGCCGAGCCCTCAAATGTTTGGAATGTTTTCTAAAATTTCTAACTTCTGGTATAATTAATCCCTCTGCGATTTTCGCTTCTGCGGAATATTTTCCGCTTCTGCGGATCCGCTTCAGCGACGTTTTGTCGCTTCTGCGAAGCCCAGGCCTGGCTGGCCCATTCCGCTTCTGCGATTCTAAAGCCGCTTCCGCGAGGCCGCTCCTACGGACAAAGGTCCGCTCCTGCGGACAAAGGTCCGCTCCTGTGGAACTCTCCGCTCCTACGAACAGCAGTCCGCTTCTGCGGTCTCGCCTAAGCGGAGGCTTGTCCGCTTCTGCGGAATTCCCCAACTCGTCTCCTAACCGCTTCTGCGGTCCCCATCCTCGCACCCGCGATGCCGCTTATGCGGACAAGGACCGCCCCTACGCTCCAGTCCACTTCCGCGCTCCAATTTCCGCTTCAGCGGACTCGCCTCTGCGGTTCCATTTCCGCAGGGGCGAAAACAATAGAGGCAGAATTCCTAAACCTGAAATTTCCATGATTTTCTCCCGTTTAACCATCCGAAACCATCCCAAGGCCCCGGGACCTCATCCAAACACACCAACACATCCTAATACCTTATTCGAACTTGTTCCAATCCTCAAAACACGTCTAACAACATCAAAACCCATAATTCACATCGAATTCAAGCCTAAATTTCTTAAAACTCTCCGAATTACACATTCGATCTAAAACCCGACCAAACGACTTCCGAATGTCCTGAAAATTTGCGGACAAACCCAAAATCACATGACGAAGCTACAGAAATTATCAGAATTCCATTCCGACCCCCGGATCAAAATCTCACCTAACGTTCGGATTCGCCAAAATCTCAACTTCGGCATTTCAAGCCTAATTGAGCTACGGACCTCCAAAATACATTCAGAACATGCTCCCAACCCCAAAATCACCTAACGGAGCTAATGGAACCATCGGATTTCCGTTCCGAGGTCGTCTTAACACTGTTTCGGTTACGGACCATTTTCCTAACTTTAAAGCTCTCATTTAGGGACTAAGTGTCCCAAAATACTCCAAATTTCAGAACCGACTCTCCCGGCAAACCACAATAGTCGAAATGAACTTAGGGAAACAGTTAAATTGGGGATTGGGGCATAATTTTCTAAGATGACCGGCCGGGTCGTTACAATTATCATTTATGATGGGGCTTTTATGTTGCGAGCAAGTTTGAATGAAGTAATATAACATATCTGTGCATTTGGTTGAGGTCCCGAAGGTCTCTGGGAGAATTCGGATGGGCAACGGGCAAATGTTTTACGCGATATTGCTGCAAAAAATTGCAGACAGTTATTGTTCTATGCGATCGCATAGACAAGTCTGTGATCACATAGAAGGACTGGAAGGGGGTGAAAATTTTCTCTATGCGATCATGTGAGGGGATGTGCGATCGCATAGGTTGAGGAAAATGTGCAGTGCGATCGCAATAGGTGTTGATGCAATCACATAGAAGAGATTTATGAGCCCATGAAAATTGCTCCATGCGATCGCGTGAAGTGGTCTGCGATCGCATAGGCTTAACTGATTATGCAGTGCAATCGCATAGAAACTTCTGCGATCGCATATAAGGAAAATTCGGCATGGAAATTTTACTCTATGAGATCGCAAGAGAGGCATTGGGATCGCACAGAAGAAGGCTTCAGTGACAGAACAGTTAAGTTAAAAATCGGACGCAAAGCCTTACATATTTCCACCATTTTTACTCCGCCAAGAGAGGGTTTTGTGAGATTTGAAGAGAGTTTTCAATGGGTATTGCTTGGAGGTAAGTCTTTTGACTAGAAAACGTGATTTTATGCAAGAATCAACAACAAATTCATGAAATTGGGTAGAAATTGTAGAGAACTAGGGCTTATGTTAGAAAATGAATTTTTGAAATTTGAAAGGCCATTCGAACTCCGTTTTCGATAAATTTTATATGCACGGACTCGTGGCGAGACAATGAATCCGCTGGTAAGATTTTTGGAATTTTTCGAGAAGAAGGCCCGGGGCTCGGGTTTTACCAACTTCATGAATTGTTATACTTTTCGAGTAATTTTGATTGGATTATGTTTTTTACCCATATTTATGTATTTGCTGTGGTTTTGACTAGATTTGACGCAAGAGGAGGCAAATTCGAAAGCAAAAGGCACGAGTCCACGTCTGGTTAGAGGTGAGTAGTTAGTATATATGATAGCCTGAGGTTTTGAAATCCAAGCTTATCATATTGTGACGCTATTTAGGGTGTGACTCGCATCCCATAGCAGGTGCAGGATTGGTTATGACTGGGGATTGTGACTTGGTCCATCCCGAACAAGAACAATACTATGTTGGCGATTGAAAAGCACTTTGTGTTGAGTATATATGTGAGCTATATTCCATATTTGGGGCCTTGTTCCGACATGTAGTATCCTTAGGGGATAGATATCTATGTGGTAGCATAATTTGTAAAATCATTTATCTCAGTCCTGTGTTTAATCACTGTTATGAACTGCTAAGTCACTTTTCTTGAAATTAAATAAACTAAAGTATTTTTCCTTATTAATGAATTGAAAACTAGAAATAAATAAATTGAACTGTTATGTGACTCATATGCATGTTGTGGACTGAGTACGGATCGGGCTGTACACTGCAACGGATGATATAAATATTGCGCTTTGGCTGAAAGAGCCCCTCCGGAGTCTGTACACACCCCCATTGAGCGCCCTCGACGTTAAATGGATCGGGCTACGCGCCGTAGCGGTCATTTGCATTGCATTGCATTTTTGCTTTATTAATTACTTGTATTATCTGGTTTGCTATTGCTGTTAGTTCGTAGTATGTATAGAACTGTTAGACATAGCTTTACTCTGTGGCATTTTGTGGATTTCTTGCTTTTAGCAATTTTATATGCTTTTTACTCACTGAGTAATTAGTACTCACCCCTACTCCTTGCACCTCTGTGTGCAGATTCAGGTACGCCGGAGGTCTAGACGAGCAGTCCAATTTCTTATAGAGTTATTCGATTTGCTGAGGTAGTTGTTGGCGTTCGCAGGACCTAGCTTCTCTCTTTATTTCAGTTATTATATAAATACTTTCACACTTGAGTATTTTGTTCAGTTATTCCTATTATTATTCAATTTTTGTGTAGAGGCTCTTGACTCGTGACCCCAGATCTTTTGGGAGTGTTATTTTCGCTGTTCGCACTTCTCAGTATTTTTATACTACTATTATTATTGGTGTATTATTATAAACTCTCATATTCTTCTTTAATTTGTCCTTTTGGGACTTGTTGTTAAATATGAAACAGTTGGTGGTCTGGCTTGCCTAGCTTTAGGGTTGGGCGCCATCACGACTGGGTTTGGGTCGTGACAGTCCGCGTCTACAGCTACCTATACTTCAAAGTTCTTTTTGATACCCTTTAGCTCACGAAAAATCAAAAATCGTCATGATTTCTTATTTTATGGCCCTAAAATACTACAAAAATGAGGAACGGATATAGCAATCAATGATTATGGTTCATTAGTTCGGTTCTGATGGTCCCATATAATTTTGGGTGAATTAGAGGTCGTCACCTAAATTAATGAAGATGGCATAGACATTAGCACATGAAAAATTAGTAATCATCCTAGATTCATGTTTTATGACCCTAAAATACCAAAAATGAGAAACGGACATGGAAAATCAATAACTATTTTGTATTACGTTATTTATGACGGGCCCTTAAATTTATGGCGATCCCATTGATCGAATTGACATTAGCGCAAAAAAAACTAAAAAGCATCATGAATGCTCATATTATGTCCCTAAAATAACAAAAAATAAATATGGAATCGTCAAGGTGAAGCAATGAATATTGTTCATTAGGTTATTTCTGACGGGCCATAAAATTTTAGGTGATTCAAAGTCCGTCGCCCCAATTCAAGAAGATGGCGCGGATATTAGTATATTAAAAATTGAAAATCGCCGTAATTCCTATTTTATGGCCCTAAAATGCAAAAAAATGAGGAACATTTATGGAGAATAAATGACTATTGTTCATTATGTCTTCAATGATGGCCCCATAAAATTTAGGTGATTCGAAGCCTGTCATCCGAATCCATGAAGATGGCACGGATATTAGCACAAAAAAAATTAGAATCGTCCTGAATTCATGTTTGTCATCCTAAAACGAAATAAATGAGGAACATTCATGGTGAATCAATGACTATTACTTATTAGGTCATTTATGATAGGCTCACAACATTTTAGGCGATCTAGAGCCTGTTGTACGAATTCACAAAGATGGCGTGGATATTAGCACATAAAAAATTAAAAAATTATTTTAAATCGCTATTTTGTGGCCCTAAAATATCAAAACATGAGGAGTGATCTTGGCAAAAACACACTATTTTTCAGTTTGTCATTTTTGATGGGACCATAAAACTTTAGGCGATTCGGAGCCCCTCGTCAAAATTCATGAATATGCATGGATATTAGCATACAAAAAATTTGAAATCGTTTTGAGTTCCTATTTTATGGCCGTAAAAGGCCAAAAAATAAGGAAAGTTCATGGTGATGTAACGATGATTGTTTATTAGGTTATTTCAAGTATACCCGGAAATTGTTTTAGGCAATTCGGAGTCTATCGCCAAAGTTCAGGAAGATGGCATGGGCATTAGCACACCAAAAATTGAAAAACATCTTGAGTTCCTATTTTATAGTCCTAAATGTGATGACCTATCACGACCCAGTTCACCCACCTTCGGGAGTCGTGATGACGCCTACTAGTGAAAGTTAGGCAAGCCAACTAACTGAATTATTTATCTTGTCTCCATTCTAAATCTATTAACAATTAAGAACTAACAGTTAATAATCAACAAAAATTCATAAGCGAGAGATTTAATTTCAAGTTTTAATAACACTTTTAATACCATTCCATAACAAATCTACTTAAGATTGGTGTCAAAATTTTACAGACTGTCTAAGAGTACTACAATTAAAGGTCTAAAAGAATTAATACAAAATTGTCTTTGGGAATACAACAGGAATAGGAATAATATAAGGAAGGAGACGCCAAGCCTACGGACTACATCGGGTCGCCTGATGAATGCTTCTATGGTCCGTAATTTACAGCACTAGGATCTACACAAAAGGGTACAGAGTGTAGTATCAGCACAACCGATCCCATGTGCTGGTAAGTGCCTAGCCTAACCTCGGAGAAGTAATGACCAAGCTAGGACTAGACTACCAAATAAACATGCGCAGTTAAGTCATATACAGTGGAAATAGAAGTAGATAATTACAACTAAAGTTGGGCGGGGTAAACATGCTGCGGGGAATAATAGATAACAACAGAACAATAGTAGACAAATGTAAGGAATGCCATAAGTCAACTACCAGCAAAGATAAGGAATGTTCTTGGTCTACAACCCATAGATTACCTATGGGTTGGCTAATGCAAGATGTGCATAAACCACCATAGGTAGTGTCTACAATGTGAACCTGCTGCTTGACCACAGATTCTTCCACTTTCTTTGTTAGGATGCTCATTTGTGTCAATAGGGTTCCCATGTTCTCCTCCATAGTGTTGGATGGATTCAGAGGTACAGAGTGTACCACAAGAGTGATAGGAGCATTCTTGGTCGTCCACCCGGAGTTTTGAGCCATCTTGTCAAGCAAATTTTGGCCTTCTCTCCAAGTATTACTCATAAAAGCCCCGCCTGCTGAAGCATCTACAATATTCTTCATACTAGCTAAAATCCCCATGTATAAACTTTGACCCAACATCTGCTCAGGAATCCCATGGTGAGGACAGATATCAAGCATACCTTTGAATCTACCACAAGTTTCATGTATTGTCTCCTTTGGTTTCTGCTTGAAGCTCACAATCTCATCAATTTGCTGAGTTGTCTTGTTAGGTGGAAGAAATTTGCTGTGGAATCGCTTGACCAACTCATCCCAGGTTTCAATAGAGTTTATGGGGAGTGAGTTTAGCCATACCTGCGCAGCCCCTGTAACAGAGAACGCAAATAGCAATAGTCTAATGGATTCCGGTGTCACATTCGGTTGCCTTTATGTCTTACATAATGAGATAAAGTTTTTCAGGTGCTGTTGTGGATCTTCAACCTGAGACCTAGAGAATAATCTCTTGTTTTGCAACAAGTGTATCATGTTGTTAGTAATCTGGAAAGACTCAGCTTGAATTGCTGGCAGAACGATGGCAGTTGCCAAATTATCCGATGTTGGTTGTGCCCAGTCAAATAGTGCACCTTCTTGCGCCTCTTGCATGTTCAACCCAGCTCGCTTGTTTGGGTCGTTCACGTCTCCAATATCAAAATCTAGTTTTATTGGTTGTTAAGGTTGATGAATTTGTTTGATTGCCCTGTTACGTGCCCGAAACGTTTGCTCGGGGTCTGAGAGTCCTTCAATTAGTTCTCCAGTCCTTGCGGATTTTCTAGGCATGCACATGAGTACCCAATTCACCAACCGTCAAAAATTTCAATGTAAAGTGTAGATAGAACCTGACTACACAAGAATCTTGTAGTTCTGTCAATGGCAATTGATAATTCCGTTAATTCCCTAGCAACGGCGCCAAAATTGATTCACGTCCAAGCAACGGTCGTAGTCAATATAACCTGGTCAAATAAGTCCAGAATCGATCTCATAGGGAATTAACCTACCAACTGCAACTTTCACAACCCAAGAACACTTCAGAAAGCAGCTTCCTAAAATTTGAATATATTTTTGTGAAGGTTTTCTAACAACTAACTTTTGCAAGAATTAAAGACTTAAAAGAAAGAATTGAATATTGGATAAAGAATATAGAGAAAGACTAAGGTATTGATTTCCCCTATTGATGGAATCCCTTCTGTTTATGCTCATACAGATTGTCAATATATTCTATCAATCATGAACGCTATTTTTACCATAATTCTCTCCCGAGCAACTACAATAATTTACTAGTGCACCCTCCCGAGCTACCCTAGCTAGCTTTAATTTGAATAGTTCACTTTAGATTGCACCCAAGGCTTCGTTATTCCTAATCCCACCTTTACGCCTAAAGTTATAGATTCCTCCAATAACCTAGGTGTGGTGTTTTTCAACAATATACCTAAATATGCACTCTTTTTCAAGTTATGCATACTAAATAGGCAGAGCTAATCGGGAGCTCTACCAATTAACAACAACAAGAACAAAGTTGAACAAATAGAAATCTAGCTAACAATTTGTAATCACATAAACGAGAAGTTCATCACCCAATAGGTTCCATCAAAACCTTAGATAAGAAATTAGCTACTCATGATCAAAGAAACAAGAATAATAATTGAATTCATAATCAAAAAATTAATATAAAAGAAAGAAAAAAGTTGAGAGAGTTCTCTCTTACTAATAGTCTTGCAAAAGTAGGTAATAATACAAGTCTTGCCTCTCGTGGGTGAAGTCTAGGCTTATATAGAGGGTTTAGGTATTAAAAATTGAGTTTTTACATAATTGGCCTTAAAATCTGCGGCAGCTTCCGCGGTTCGTTCGCGATCGCGAACGAACCGCGAACAGTCAATGTCTCTGAATCTCGACAGGTTTCGCGAGCTTGTTTTTCTGCGATTCATTCGCGGTCGCGAATGGACCGCGAATGAACAGTTTTCCGGAATCTTACTTCAATTTTTCATGCCAACTTCACTTTAACTCTTCACTTGGACTTTTCACCATCTTATGACTCCAAAATAGCTCTTTTAGTCTCCAATGGCTCATGTGTACCTATAACACACCAATAAACACTAATAAAAGCATTTTTCCATCATAAACAATATCAATTCAACAATAAAGTGTGATTATTTAGGGAATAATTATAGTCATATTCACCTATTATCAATAAACAATCGCCAAATTACATAAATTTAGCCTATTGTCAACACCCCACACTTGAATCATTGCTAGTCCTCGAGCAATCCACTACACTCTATCGAGGTTCCTTCACTCAAAATTATTCCCTAATGCATCACACCATGAACAATTGTCACGAACCAAATCTGGTCATGATGGCGCCCAACAATTAAGCTAGGCCAGCCAGACTAACAACTATTTTTCACAGATAAATACCAGTCCCAAATGGACAACTCAAGAAGAATATATGAGTCAAAGAAACTCCAATAATAATAATATGAATGAATACTGAGAAGTGCGAAAATGAACTAACACTCCCAAAGATCTGGTGTCACAATTCTAGAGCCTCTAAACAAAATCGAATAGTAATAGAGAATACTGTGTGAAATACTCAAATCTGAAGCATAAAGTAATAACTGAAATGAGATGAGAAGCTAGGTTCTGCGAACGTCGGCAGCTACCTCAGCAACTCGATATGACTCTGTAAAAGTTGGAGTGATCGTCTATCTCTCCTGTGTACCTGAATCTGCACACAAAGGTGCAGGGAGTAAGGGTGAGTACTAAGTACTCAGTGAGTAATAAATATATATAAATAGTTGAAAGTAAGAAATCCATAGAATACCACATAATGAAGCTAAACTACAGTCCGATCCTCCTACGAACTAACGACAACAGTACATTACAATTATCACAGATAATTCAACAGATAAAGATGCAATACAATGCACATGACCGCTACGGCGTGTAGCCCGATCCATTTAACGTCGACGACGGTCACTGGGGGTGTGTACATACTCTGGAGGGGCTCCTACAGCCCAAGCACAAAATGTTGCGGCGTGCAGCCCGATCCTCATATCAACTGCTGCGGCGTGCAGCCCGATCCATCCTCAGTCCACAACATGCATATGAGTCACATAACAGTTCAATTTATTAAATTCCAGGTTCCAGTTCATTTAATCATGAAAAAACTTTAATTCTTATTTAATTTTCCAAAAAAAAAACAGGTGACTTAGCATTTCAACATGGTGATATCAAACCAGGACAGAGATCAATGATTAAGCAAATTGAGCTATCACATATATAACTATCCCCTAGGGATACTACAGGTCGGCACAAGGCCCCAAACATGGCTTACAACCCAAAAATGTATCAAACACAGTGTGTTTCAACCACATATATCATATTATTCTTATTCGGGATGGACTAAGTCTCAATCCCCAGTCACAATCAATCCTGCACCTTCCACGGGGTGCGAGTCACGCCCTACTAGCGTCACAATGTGCTAAGCCAAGGTTTCGAACCCTCAGGCTACCATATATACAAACTACTCACCTCTAGCCGGCCGTAGACTCGTCCGCGATGCCTTTACCTTTTAAATTTGCCGCCTCGTGCATAGAATCTAGTCAAACCACAACAATTATATCAAATACGGGTCAAAGAGACATAACTCAATTCAATTTACACGAAATACGCGATATTGCACTAAGTTGGTAAAACCCGGACCCCGGACCTGCTTCTCGAAAAATTCCGAAATTCATACCAATGTGTTCCTCGTCTCTCCACGAGTCCGTGCATATAAAATTTATCGAAATTGGAGTTCGAATGGCCTTTCAAAAGTCAAATTTTCGTTTTCAAAACCTAGGCCCTAATTCTTCACAATTTCTAATCAAATTCATGAAGTTTGATGTTAATTCTATCATAAAATCGTGTTTTTGAGTAAAGAAACATACGATTGCAATCCTGTCTATGCGATCACATAGAGTAACAGTTGTCTGCAATTTTCTGCAGAAATGTTATGATCAAAACTTGCCCGTTGGCCATCCGAAATGATCCCGAGACCCCCGGGACCTCAACCAAAGCTACCAATACATCACATTACCTCATTCGAACTTGCTCGTAACCTAAAAACACCATTGTAAACATCAAAATCTCCATTTTCACACGGATTCAAGCCTAAGTTTCTTGAAAACTTCCGAAACTAACATTTGATCCAAAACCCAGCCTAAACACCTTCGAATGACCTGAAATTTTGTACACATATCCAAAATCACCTATCGGAGCTATTGCAACTCTTAGAATTTCATTCCGAACCCCGGATCAAAATCTCAACTACCATTCGGATTTCACCAAAATTCAACCTTAGCCAACTCAAGCCTAAAACTACACCAGACCTCCGAATTCGATTCTAATTGCTCTCCTAAGTCATAAATGATCCTCCAAAACTAGTCGAATCATCAGAATTCAACTTCGGGCTGTCTAACTCATTGGTCAATATTCGGTTGACCTTTCCAAACTATCCTTCTCATAAAGAGGTTTATGGCCTCATTGCTATCTAAATTCCTTCCGTTTTGCTTCTAAATTTCCAACCACATATAAATAAGCATATTGAAGTGTTAAATGAATAAAACGGGATGATAACTCCAGTAACGACGAGTCGGGTCATTACATTCTCCCCAACTTAAACAAACGCTTGTTCGCGAGCGGGTTAAGAAACTTACCTGGAGTCTCAAATAAGTGTGGATATCTGCTCCGCATCTCCTGCTTGGTCTCCCAAGTTGCTTTCCCCACGGGACGACCTCTCCACTGCACTTTCATTGAAGCTATGTTCTTGGATCTCAGCTTAGGAATCTGTCGACCCAAAATGGCTACCAGCTCCACATCATAGGTCAAGTACTCATCTAATTGTATCGTGCTGAAGTCTAACACATGCGACGGGTCTCCAACATACTTCCAGAGCATAGATACATGGAATACCGGGAGAACTCTCGATAGGCTGGGTGGCAAAGCAAGCATATAGGCCACCTCCCCAACTTTCTTAAGCACCTCAAAAGGTCCAATGAACATTGGGCTCAACTTTCCTTTCTTTCCAAACCTCATAACGCCCGTCATAGGCAAAACATTGAGCAACACCTTCTCACCTACTGAATAAGACACATCTCGGAACTTCCGGTCCGCATAACTCTTCTGGCGCGACTGAGCTATGCGAAGTCTCTCCTAAATCACTTTCACCTTGCCTAAGGCATCCTGAACTAACTCTGTCGCCAACAACCTAGCCTCGCCGGGCTCAAACCAACCGACTGGAGATGTACACCGCCTCCCATATAAAGCTTCATACGGTGCCATCTGAATGCTGGACTGATAGCAATTATTATAAGCAAACTCTTCAAGAGGCAAGTAATCAACCCATGAACCACCGAAATCAATGACGCAAGCATGCAACATGTCCTCCAGTATCTGAATAGTATGCTTGGACTGCCCATCCCTCTGTGGATGAAATGCTATGCTCAGCTCTACCTGTGAACCCAACTCTCGCTGAAATGTCCTCCAGAACTGAGAAGTGAATTGGGTACCTTTGTCTGATATAATAGAAATGGGAACTCCATGCAGTCTCACAATCTCGCGGATGAATATCTCTGCCAACCGCTCCGAGGAGTATGTAGTACACACTGGAATGAAGTGAGCTGACTTGGTCAGCCTATCCACAACCACCCAAACTGAATCAAACTTTCTCGTTGTCCAAGGGAGTCCACTAACAAAGTCCATAGTGATCATTTCCCACTTCCACTCGGGAGTATCAATACACTGGAACACACCACCAGGCCTCTGATGCTCATACTTGACCTGCTGACAGTTTAGGCACCGTGCCATATGATTCATAATATCTTTCTTCATCTTTCTCCACCAGTAATGTTGCCTCAAATCCTGATACATCTTTGCGTCACCTGGATGAATAGAATACCGTGAGCTGTGGGCCTCTCCTAATATCAACTCACGAAGGCCATAAACATTAGGCACGCATATCCGGCCCTGCATCCGCAGCATACCATTACTATCAATAGTGACATCTCTGGCATCATCATGCTGAACTATGTCCTTAAGGACAAGCAAGTGTGGATCATCATACCGACGCTCTCGAATACGATCATATAAAGAAGACCGAGCTACCACGCAAGCCATAACCTGACTGGGCTCAGAAATATCCAGCCTCACCATCTGATTAGCTAGCGGCTGAACATCAACTACAAGGGGCCTCTCCCCACTGGAATGTACGCCAAGCTACCCATACTAATAGCCTTCCGGCTCAATGCATCGACCACTACATTGGCCTTCTCAAGATGGTACAAAATAGTAAAATCATAGTCGTTAAGCAATTCAAGCCATCTCTGCTGCCTCAAATTGAGATCTTTCTTCTTAAACAAATCCTAAAGGCTGCAGTGGTCTGTATATACATCACAAGATACACCATACAAGTAATGCCTCCAAATCTTCAAGGCATGAACAATAGCAGCTAACTCTAAATCATGAACAGGGTAGTTCTTCTCATGGGACTTTAGCTGACGAGAAGCATATTCAATAACTCTACCCTCCTACATCAATACACGACTGATCCCAACTCTAGAAGCATCACAATACAGCGTATAAGACCCTAAAGCTGATGGCAACACAAGTACCAGAGCTGTGGTCAAAGCTGCCATGAACTTTTGGAAGCTCTCCTCACATTCATCAGACCACACAAATGGAGCATTCTTGTGTGTTAACTTAGTCAAAGGTGAAGCAATAGATGAGAAACCCTGAAGAAACCGGTGGTAATAGCCTGCCAAATCGACGAAACTCCGAATCTCAGTAGCTGAGGAAGGTCTAGGCCAATTATGCACCGCCTCGACCTTCTGTGGGTCAACCCAAATACCATCACTGGACACTACATGTCCCAGAAAAGTCACAGTATCAAGCCAGAACTCACATTTAGAGAATTTCGCATAAAGCTTTTCTTCTCTCAACCTCTGCAATACCACCCTCAAGTGTTGTGCATGCTCCTCCTGGCTGCGTGAATACACCAGGATATCATCAATAAACACGATCACGAAAGAATCAAGGTACGACCGAAATACACTATTCATCAAGTGCATGAATGCAGCTGGGGCATTGGTCTGCCCGAAAGACATCGACAAAAATTCATAGTGCCCATATCTCGTTCTGAACGCTTTCTTCATAATGTCTGAATCCCTAATCTTCAACTGATGTAAACCCGATCGAAGATCAATCTTAGAGAATATACTAGCTCCCTGGAGCTGATCAAACATGTCTTCAACATGAGGCAATGGATACTTATTCTTCAGTGTTACCTCGTTCAGCTGCCTGTAATTAATGCACATTCTCATTGTGCTATCTTTCTTCTTCACGAACAATACCGGTGCACCCCAAGGTGATACACTCGGGCGAATGAACCCCTTATCTAAGAGTTCCTGGAGCTGTTCTTTCAATTCTTTTAACTTAGCTGGTGCCATGTGATAGGGAGGAATAGAAATGGGCTGAGTGCCCGGCACCAAGTCAATACCAAAATAAATATCCCTGTCAGGCGGCATGCCCGGCAGGTCTGCTAGAAATACATCCGGAAAATCACTCTCAAAGGGGACTGAATCAAGACTGGGTGTCTCAGCCTCAACATATCTAATGAAGTCTAAATAAGATAAACAACCATTCCCAATCATTCGTTGGGCTTTTATATAGGAAATCACCCTATCGCACACATAATCCGTCAAACCACGCCACTCGATCCTCGGATTACCTGGAATAGCTAGTGCGACTGTCTTGGCATGACAGTCCAGAATCACATGGTAATGAGATAACCAATACATGCCTAGAATAACATCGAAATCCACCATGCCCAATAGTAACAAGTCAACTCGGATCTCTAGACCCCCAATAGTAATAAGACAGGATCGATATACCTTATCCACAACAATAGTATCCCCCACCGGGGTAGACACATGCACGGGCAAGGCAAGAATACCACAGTTCATACGCAAATGATGTGAAAAATATGAAGAAACATAGGAATAGGTGGATCCGGGAACAAATAAGACAAAAGCATCCCTGTGGCAGACTAAGATAATACCTAAAATGACAACATCTGATACACTAGCGTCCTTCCTATCCGGAAGAGCATAGAAACAAGCCTGGCCTCCGCCAGTACGATCCTTACCCCTAGGGCGACCTCTGGCTACCTGGCCACCACTCATAGCTGACTGTGTTGGTGCTGAAGAAATAGGAGCAGAAGACGAGGGTTGATCCCTCTGGTGAGACCGCTTATGCATCCACTGAGGACACTCTCTCCTGATATGGCCAAACTCGCCACACTCAAAGCAACGGCCTGAAGCTGGAGGAAGAGACTGCTGAGGACCCCTCGCTGGAGATGAATCTTGAGCTGAAGAAGTAGGAGCAGAGCTCTGAGCTGGAAGGACGCTCAATGCAGGCTGACTCTGCTGACGACCCTGCTGACCCTGATGACCCTGATGGCCCTGACGACCACGATCTGATGAAGCTCTACTGGACTCTGCACGTTCTGACTGAGGTGCTCTAAAAGAACGACCCCTGCTATGCTGAGGCTGGCCCCTAGACAGAGCATCACTGTAACAACCAGTACCACGAGGCCTCTAAGCCTCCTTCTCCTCATGCTCTCTACGGCGATCTGTCTTAATCTGGCGAGCCACATCAACCACCTCCTCAAAGGTAACTGCTAAAGCCCTCTCTCTGGTCATCAATATACGAATGGGATAGATGAGACCATCTATAAATCTCCTGATCCTCTCTCTGTCCGTCGGGATCATCCACATGGCATGACGGGCTAGCTGTGTAAATCTCAACTCATACCGAGTTACCGACATATCTCCCTGCTTCAGCCACTCGAACTGACAACGCGGCTCCTCCCTCTAGGATTGAGGCACATACTTCTCCAAAAATACCGTGGAGAACTGCTGCCAAGTAAGGGGTGCTTCCCCAGCGGGCCTACGCCTCACAAAATCCTCCCACCACTAAAATGCCGGACCTGTAAACTGAAAGGAGGTGAATGCAATACTACTAGACTCTAGAATACCCGCAGTGCGAAGCATACGCTGACACTTGTCAAGAAAACCCTGGGCGTCCTCGCCCTCAGCACCACTGAATGTCGGAGGCTGTAGCCTCTCAAATCTCTCCAAACGACGCCGCTCATCGTCGGGCATAGCTGGAACCATATAAGCAGGAGCTGGTGCAATGGGCGCAACTGGCTGGACTGGCTCGGGTGTCTGTAAACCCTGAACTACCAGCTCAGGTGTGCGAGCCACGGGGGTCTGATTTCCTCCCCCTGCCTCTGAAGAAGACGTTGCGGTGGAGGCTGCAACCACCTGAGCTAAGTCAGTGCAAGCTGATAGAATCTGGGCCAAAGTCTCCTGAAGACCCGGTATCTCAATAGAAACTGTCGCTGTCTGAACTTGAGCTGCTGGGGTGCCTGCAGCTGGAACTTGATCCTGAACCTGGGCCACCAGTGCTGGGATCTGACCCTGAGTCTGGTCAGCTGGTGGGTCAGCAGGTGCTGGCACTGCTGCCCTACCTCTACCATGACCACGGCCTCTGGGTGTCACTGGTGGTCGTTCGCCACGTCCGCTAGCATGTGTTCTCGCCATCTGCGAGAGAATAGAATATGGAAAAGTTTAGTTTCACGATAACACAAACCGCACAATATGAATCCGAGAAAAGTGAGGTTTTTCCTAAAGTTCTGTAGCCTCTCGAGGATAGATACGGACGTCTACGTACCGATCCGCGAAAGACTACTAAACCGGCTCATGACTCGCGAGTCCTAGAAACCTAGGGTTTGATGCCAACTTGTCACGACCCAAATCCGGTCGTGATGGTGCCCAACAATTAAGCTAGGCCAGTCAAACCAACAACTATTTTTCATAGATAAATACCAGTCCCAAATGGACAACTCAAGAAGAATATATGAGTCAAAAAAACTCCAATAATAATAATACGAATGAATACTGAGAGCGAAAACGAACTAACACTCCCAAAGATCTGGGGTCGCAAGTCTAGAGCCTCTAAACGAAACCGAATAGTAATAGAGAATACTGTATAAGATAATCAAATCTGAAACATAAAGTAATAACTGAAATGAGATGAGAAACTAGGTTCTGTGAACGTCGACAGCTACCTCAACAACTCGATATGACTCTGTAAAAGTTGGAGTGCTTGTCTATCTTTCCTGTGTACCTGAATCTGCACACAAAGGTGCAGGGAGTAGGGGTGAGTACTAAGTACTCAGTGAGTAATAAATATATACAAGTAGCTGAAAGTAAGAAATCCACAGAATAGCACATAATGAAGCTAAACTACGGTCCGATCCTCCTATGAACTAACAACAACAATACAACACAATTATCATAGATAATTCAACAGATAAAGATGCAATGAAATGAACATGACCGCTACGGCGTGTAGCCCGATCCATTTAACATCAACGACGCTCACTGAGGTGTGTACAAACTCCGGAGGGGCTCCTACAACACAAGCGCAAAATGGTGCGGCGTGCAGCCCCATCCTCATGTCAACTGCTGCGCCATGCAGCCCGATCCATCCTCAGTCCACAACATGCATATGAGTCACATAACAGTTCAATTTATCAAATTCCAGGTTCCAGTTCATTTAAACATGAAAAAACTTTAATTTTTATTTAATTTTCCAAAAAATACAGGTGACTTAGCATTTAAACATGGTGATATCAAAATAGGAGTAAGATCAGTGATTAAGCAAATAGAGCTATCACATATATAACTATCCCCTAGCGATACTACAGGTCAGCACAAGGCCCCAAACGTGTCTTACAGCCCAAAAATATATCAAACACAGTGTTTTTCAACCACATATATCATATTATTCTTATTCGGGTTGGACTAAGACTCAATCCCCACTCACAATCAATCCCGCACCTGCCACCGTATGCGTGTCACGCCCTACTAGCGTCATAATGTGCTAAGCTAGGGTTTCGAACCCTCAAGCTACCATATACACAAACTACTCACCTCTAGCCGGCCGTAGACTCCTCCGCGATGCCTTTTCCTTTTGAATTCGCCGCCTCGTGCGTAGAATATAATCAAACCACAACAATTATATCAAATACGGGTCAAAGAAACATAACCCAATTCAATTTACACGAAATACGCGATATTACACTAAGTTGCTAAAACCAGGACCTCGGGCCCGCTTCTCGAAAAATTCCGAAATTCATACCAACGTGTTCCTCATCTCGCCACGAGTCCGTGCATATAAAATTTGTCGAAATCAGTGTTCGAATGGCCTTTCAAAAGTCAAATTTTCGTTTTCAAAACCTAGGCCCTAATTCTTCACAATTTCTACCCAAATTCATGAAGTTTGATGTTAATTCTACCATAAAATCACGTTTTTGAGTCAAGAAACTTACCTCCGATGTTACCCCACTGATTCCTCTCTTCACAGCACCCAAAACCCTATCTAAACGAAGTGAAATTAGTGAAATAATGATTAGGGTCGCGACTGGTTTTTAATTAATCTACTTCTGCACAGTTGTCGCCTTCTATGCGATCGCATGCCCACTATTGCGATCACATAGAGCAAGTTTTCCAGGCCTCGATTTTTCTTCTCCGCGATCGAAGGCCTAGTCATGCGATCGCATAGCTTTGTGCCCTTACTCTTCGCGATCGCATCCCAGCTTACGCGATCGCACTGCATAGCCTAAGAAACCTATGAGATCGCAATGAATTTCACGCGATCGCATAACATTAATTCTTCGCCCCTCCAAACTCTTCTATGTGATCGCAATCCTGTCTCTGCGATCACATAGAGTAACAGTTGTCTGCAATTTTCTGCAGAAATTTTATGATCAAAACTTGCCCGTTGGCCATCCGAAATGATCCCGAGACCCCCTAGACCTCAACCAAAGCCACCAATACATCACATTACCTCATTCGAACTTGCCCATAACATAAAAACACCATCGTAAACATCAAAATCTCCATTTTCACACGGATTCAAGCCTAAGTTTCTTCAAAACTTCCCA
The DNA here is from genome assembly GCA_032618575.1 of Nicotiana noctiflora. NCBI lineage: Eukaryota > Viridiplantae > Streptophyta > Magnoliopsida > Solanales > Solanaceae > Nicotiana > Nicotiana noctiflora. The sequence goes on from JASVEL010006451.1 coordinate 27,051, forward strand.
AACTAACATTCGATCTAAAACCCGACCTAAAAACACCTCTAAATGACCTAAAATTTGGCACGCATATCCAAAATCACCTAACGAAGCTACTACAACTCTCGGAATTTCATTCCGAGCCCCGGATAAAAATCTCACCTACTATTCTGATTTCGCCAAAGTTCAACGTTTGCCAATTTAAGCCTAAAACTACACCGAACCTCCGAATTCGATTCCGATTGCTCTCCTAAGTCATAAATGATCCCTCAAAACTAGTCAAATCATCAGAATTCAATTCCGAGTTGTCTAAATCATCGGTCAACATTGGGTTGACCTTTCCAAACTATCCTTCTCATAAAGAGGTTTTTGGCCTCATTCCTCTCTAAATTCATTCCGTTTTGCTTCTAACTTTCCGAACACATATAAATAAGTATATTGAAGTGTTAAATGAAGAAAATGGAACAATAACTCCCGTAACGACGAGTTGGGTCATTACAATAATTCACCTAAGTTACGCCTAGTAGTTAACAATCCTAGCCTCAAAAGTCGACTATCACGTGCTGTGCAATATTCATACTTCCTCAAGCTACTCAACACAGAAGTCAGGACTTGCCTTTCCTTCATGAATCAAATGCCCAAGAGTATTTCCACTTATAAAGATATTTAGAATAATTAGGAACTTAGATAGACAAAATTTGCTCACTCTAAAAAAGAACATTCACATGCCACAAAGATGCACCATATGCTTGTTGTAGTGTACTACTCTACTATTTATGCCCGCTAAGTCTAAGATCTAGAGGACTTCACTTTGTTGTAATGTAAGCTAAGGGATGGGTAGGATATACTTGGATATAGTGACTAGCCTCCCTTAATACAATTACATTAACATTCAAAATGATCCTTACGTCAACCAAACATTCTACCATTTTTACAACAACCACATCTGTTAGGTGCAATTATAACAAACCACCACTTATTGATTACTACTCTCTCTCATATATATATATATATATATATATATATATATATATATATATATATATATATATATATATATATATATATATTAATGCTGCACCTTTTCTCTATTTTAATGGTTCCACTCAAAAACCAAACCGCCACCCCACACTTTTGCTTTTGAACAATTTCAATATCATTAATGTGCTCATGGGAGGTACAAGGGCTTAAACAGAAGGCTATTCAAATAGTTGGGTAAGGTTTGCATTGTGGTTTCCAAAGAAACAAACTTATAGACTCAACGGGGTTAACTAAGATGTATTGCAATTAGGTGGGTTTACTTTTATGTATGACTTAATAAAGAAATGCCTTTATAATTTCTCAAACCTACTTTGCTTAGCAAACATATAGGACAAGTTTTAGGCGCCAAATGTGAACCATGGAATACAATAAAATTCACAAACATATGGCATATGACTCATTTCGGATTAGCTCATCGATACATTCTATTATAAGCATTCAAGTTAGTGACAAACATACAATTTAAGGAACTTTAGTAAGATTCAACCATTAAGACTAAGTGTTACACTCTAGTGTCTGTTGTGTTTGGGTGTATCAATGCTATGTGTTCTCTTTCGATTTTAGCTTATAGCCCATTAATCCTAATCCAAAAACTAAAAAGAAATTAAAATGAACAAAAAGTACCTATACCCGGTTCAAGCTAAACCCTTGAAAGGAACTGTGGTCCAAAGAAAAATCAAGAGGAAGTTACTAAACTACCTACAAATAAAACCACACTTTAAAAAATCTTTTTGGTATTTTCTCTAGACTAACTTCCCTCAAGAAAATTGTCTAAAGGGTCTATAATCAGGAAGAGTCTTCATATTTTTCCCCTTTTTTCGACTTAGTCCCCCAAGAACCCCACCAAAAGAGATTCGTCATCGGGATAAGCCACTTACCTATTTTAAGCTAATGAACTCTTACTCAACACAAAAACTATCAAAGCAACACAAAATTGTCACGACCCAAATTTTCCACCTTCAGGATCGTGATGGTGCCTACTCGTGGTAGCTAGGCAAGCCAACATAATTACATTTGCCATTAATAAACAATTATTTTAATAGTTCATAGCATCAATACAGAACTTGAAATTTAATAAGAAGAATAGAGGAAGTTTGATTTGTAAATACGAATCAAAATGCGAAACAATCAATAATAGCCTCTACCCAAGATTTGGTGTAACATTACTCATGAACTACTAAAAATATACTAAATAAAATGGTCTGAAAAAATATTTAAGATCTCTGTCTCGAAAATAATAAGGCAACAGTCTAAAAGAGAACATATATGAGAGACGTCGAGCCTGTTGACGCCTACAAGGCTACCTCGGTCTCATAAAAATGAAAGCCTGATGTAATGACCTGGCCCGTCATTACGGGAATTACCACCCCGTTACCTTGTATTTATATGTTTCCTGCTTTTATATCGGTGTTAGAGTCTATCGGGTGAGTTAGGAGTAATTCTGGTTGAAAACGAGGCAAATAGCCTTTTTGAAGGGAGCTTGAATATAGAAAGTCAACCTGGAGTTCACTATTTAGTTAGAGGGTTCGGAATCAGATTCTGATGATTCGACTAGTTTTGGGGGATCATTTATGACTTAGGAGAGCAATCGGAATCGAATTCGGAGGTCCGGTGTAGCAATAGGCTTGAATTGGCTAAGATTGAATTTTGGCGATATCCGAACGGTAGGTGAGATTTCGATCCGGGAGTCAGAATGGAATTCTGACAATTTCTGTAGCTTTGTTATGTGATTTTGGATATGTTTGCAAATTTTCAGGTCATTCAAATGTTGTTTGGTCGGGTTTTTGATTGAATGTTAGGTTCAGAAGTTTTGAAGAAATTTAGACTTGAATCCGTGTGAAAATGGTAATTTTGATGTTTCGGATGGTGTTTTTATGATTGGAACAATTTCGTATCGTATTTTGGAGTATGTGGGTGGTTTTCGTCGGGGTCTCGGGGGTCTCGGGATGAATTCAGACCATCATCCGGGCATTTGGAACTTGGAGAAAACTACAGAAAATTGCAGGTTGGTGCAACAAGCATTAAGCCTTCGCGTTCGCGTGGCCCAGGTCGCGTTAGCGAAGGCAAGGCTGACTAAGGCATCGCGTTCACGATCAGGCTGTCGCATTAGCGTAGGCAAATTTGGACTAAGCTTCGCGTTCGCGTCCCTAGAGGTCGTGTTCGCGTAGGAGGAAAAGGGAAAGCATCGCGTTCGCGTGTGGGGCGACGCGTTCGCGTAGAGTAAAACCTGGCGGCTGAGGGAAATGTTCATCGCGAACGGGTAGTGCAGTGTCGCATTCGTGAAGAGTAAAATGGACTGTGCATCGCGAACGCGTAGGAGGTCACGCGAACGCGTAGAGTAAAATGGTCAGGTAGTAAATTAAATTCCAGAAGTAGTGCAGTCACGGGTTCATTCACAAAACACAAATTTTGAGCCATAGAGAGAGAAATTCACGGGAAAACACTGGGGATTCATCGGGTGTTCATCGGAGGTAAGTTTCTTGACTCAAGAACGCAATTTTATGGTAGAATTAACATCAATCTTCATGAATTTGGGTAGAAACTGTGAAGAATTATGGCCAAGGTATTGAAAACGAAAATTTGACTTTTGAAATGGCATTCGAACTCCGATTTCGATATATTTTATATGCACGGACTCGTGGCGAGACGTGGATCGCGTTGGTACTAATTTCGGAATTTTTCGAGCAGCAGGCCCGGGCTCGGGTTTTTACCAACTTAGTGCATTTATGCGTATTTTGTGTAAATTGAATTGGGTTATGTTTCTTTGACCCGTAATTGATATAATTGTTGTGGTTTGACTAGATTCTACGCACGAGGCAGCGAATTTCAAAGGAAAAGGCATTGCGGATGAGTCTACGACCGTCTAGAGGTGAGTAGTTTGTGTATATGGTAGCCTGAGGGTTCGAAACCCCGGCTTAGCACATTGTGACGCTAGTAGGGCGTGGCTCGCACCCCGTGGCATGTGCGGGATTGGTTGTGACTGGGGATTTAGACTTAGTCCATCTCGAATGAGTATAATATGATATTTTTGGTTGAAAAACACTGTGTTTGATATAATTGTGGGCTGTAAGCCATGTTTGGGGCCTTGTGCCGACCTGTAGTATCCCTAGGGGATAGTTATATATGTGATAGCTATACTTGCTTAATCACTGATCTCAGTCCCGGTTTGAAATCACCGTATTGAAATGCTAAGTCACCTGTTTTGGGAAAATTTAATAAAAGTTAAAGTATTTTCAAAATAAATAAACTGGAACCATGAAATAAATAATTTGAGTTGTTGTGCGACTTGTATGCATGTTGTGGAGTGAAGATGGATCGCGGTACACGCCGCAGCGGTTGATATGTGGATCGGGCTGCACGCCATAGCGGTATTGTTCTTGGGCTGTACACACCCCCAGTGAGCGCCGTCGATGTTAAATGGATCGGCCTACACGCCGTAGCGGTTATGTGCATTGCATTGCATATTTGTCTATGAATTATCTGTGATAATTGTAGCGTATTATTGTTGCTAGTTCGTAGGAGGAAGCGGACGGTAGTTTACCTTCATTATGTGGTATTCTGTGGATTTCTTACTTTCAGCTACTTGTATATATTTATTACTCACTGAGTACTTAGTACTCACCCCTACTCCCTGCACCTTTGTGTGCAGATTCGGGTACACAGGAGAAGTAAACGAGTACTCCAGCTTTTATCAGTGTTTATCCGAGTTGTTGAGGTAGCTGCTGGCGTTCACAGGACCTGGCTTCTCTTCTTATTCCAGTTTTTCTTTTGTATATACATTATTTAGAATTGAGTATTTGGTTTAGATATTGTTATCCGATCATCTTTAGAGGCTCTAGACTCGTGACCCTAGATCTTTGGGTGATTATTCAGTTTAGTTTTATTGTTGATAATAATATTCAGGTAATTGATTTGAGCTTCATGCTCGGGATGAGAGTGTAAATGGTCGAGCTTGCCTAACTGTTGCGTTGGGCGCCATCACGACCGGGATTGGGGTCGTGAAACCTGCTCCTGTACTAATGCTGCTGCTGCTCCTCAAAACCTAGACCTGTCCAAAAATGCACAGAAGTGTAGCATTAGCACAACCGACCCTATGTGCTGGTAAGTGTCTAGCCTAACCCCGGCGAAGTAGTGATGAGGCTAGACCGGACACCACATAGACCTGTGCAGTTATAAATATACAACGTAAATCAAATAAAAGGCAATTAACAACATAAAAGGGAAAACATGCTATGGGGAGATACAATATTAACAGTAATCCTAAGTAACAAACTAAAGTAGCTTAGATTTTCAATGAACAAGGAATCAATACTCAATATAAACACATGGCATCAATAACGGTTGCGGCGTGCAACCCGACCCATAATTACCATTATTGTGGCATGATACCCACTCCATAAATACTACTGTTAAAACGTGCAACCCGACCCATATCATTTATCATGTATCATTGTTGCGGAGCGCAACCCGATCCTCACATATTATTATTGATGCATACAACCCACTCTACAAATACCACTATTGTGGTATGAAACCCGACCCATATCATTTATCAGTATGACTCCCCAAACAACAGTCATAATTAAGGGGCACAAAATATAGCAAATATTTGACGAAATCCGGCAAGGAAAAAAAACCAACAACGCTTTCTCTTTCTTACTTTCCTTATCTTATAATGCACTCTACTAATTTGAGCCAACGCTCCAAAGAATCAAGTTATTTCATATACTTTCAATATTCGTATCACAACTCGAGCCAATGCTTCTAGAAATCAAATGATTCTATCACTGTTCACACGTTACAACATATAGAAATCCTCCAATAAACATGTAACTCACATCCAATTCGTGACAATCACATTATAAGGACTTACGGTCATGCTAGACACTAATGTATAGATACTCATCACTATGCCTATACATCATACTCGATCACATAGAAATTAGAATAAGACTCAACTCATATTCCCTCAAGCTAGGGTTAAACCAAACACTTACCTCAAAGTCTTGAAATGCACTTAATCCTCAACTATCGCTTTACCTCGCGGTTCCACCTCCAATTCGCTCGAATCTCATCACAAATTACTTGAATGTATCAACAAATGCTCATGGAATCAATTCGAATGCATGAAAATGGATTTCCCAAAGTTCTACTCAAAAATTCCTAAAACGCCCCCGTGCCTACGAGGTCAAAACCCGAGGTGCAGACCAAAACTCAGTTACCCATTCACCCATGAGTTCAAATATGTAATTTATTTTGAAATCAGAACTCAAATCAAGGTTAAACCCCCTAATTTATAGAAAAACCTAGGTTCTACCCAAAAACCCCAATTTCACCCATGAATATCCTCCATTTCAAGTGGAAAACATGTTTAATGATGTTAAAGCTTGAAGGAATTGAGTAAAAATCAACGTACATATGTTGTTAAAGATTCATGCAATTGCAAGACTTGGCAGACCTGGTCCTTCTTCGCATTTTTGATAGGCCGTTCGCATCTGAGAATTCGCTATTGCGTAGCCTGCAAGTCTGAAGGACCTGAAGCAAAATCTGCAGTTCCAAAGTTTAAACATGCAACCCTCGACCTTTTCAAATATCACCCGAGCCCTCATGGCTCCAAACCAAACATGTACATAACCTAAAACACGTACCACGGAATTGCTTGTGCGATCAAATCGCCAAAATAACATCATACATAGAATCAAGCCTCAAAACACATGATTTTCTTCTAAACTTCATAAACTTTCAAACTTGGAACTTATAGTCCGAAACACGTCAAACGACATTCGATTTCGACCAAACTTCACAAAAAGTGCTTAAACAATATATAAGACTTGTATCAGGTGACAAAACAAAAATATGAGCCTAATACCACAGTCTTTTAATCAATTTTCGTTACCATTTTCCTTAATAATTCCAGAAAAGAAATTTCACATAAAAATTATTTCTTCAAGCTCTAGACCTTGGAATTCGACTCCAGGCACATGCCCGAGTCCCAATATTTTTTACGGACCTTCCGGGACCGTCCAGTCTCGGGTCTGGGTCCGTTTACCAAAAATATTGACCAAAGTCAACTTTAATCATATTAATATAAAAATTCTTCAAATGTTTCATAGAATTCACATATTTCAACATAAACATTTTCTAGCTACACGCCGGACTGCGCATGCAAATCGATGCAGGTAAAAATAAGGTTTTCAAGACCTCAAAAGCACGGAGTTGATGAGTAAATAGGTGATGACCCTTTGGATCATCACAAAAACATAGCAAAATCAAAGAGTCAATTATTATAATTACATACATAGAATAAAGTATCCCCTACCCCACACATAAAATGAAGATATGTCCCTATGGATTAAAAATTAAAGGAACAGTGAGGTAGAGGATCTTCCCTGAAGTCTCACTCCTGGTCAGAGATGGTGTCTAGGTACACCTGGAAAGCACGACCCAGAGCTCTCAGCCAACCCAAAACTTTCTTCTCTGAATTTACCTACCGGTTATCCACCTCATCCACACGAGTACCAAAATCGGTCACGGAGGAGCGTAACCCGCCACCTCTTGCTCTAAAGTAGAAAAATAGGATATTCTGTTAGTTCCAAAAGATGATGCCGCCCCACATAGTGCTGCAGCTACTGCACTGAGCTCATTGGCCTGTGTTTGGGTCCCCACATTCACCTGCTCAGCCTCCTCTTCCTCCAAGTCATCAGGGCAAATCCTATCCTTTCCACCTACTACCATTGGCTCCTAGTTTGTGGTGACCTTGTCTTGCCTGAACTTGTGCCCATTTGGTACTAGCCTATCCATATGGAGATTCTCAGGCACCCGAGCTTTCCTGCAAAGCTGAGTCACTAAAAAGGGAAAAAGAATCCATACCTTCTTACTGGGCAGCGAATGGACATTTATTCATGCATCACTTTGGCGACATAAAAGTTGAGACCATTAATGAAACACCAAATCAAAGTAGCTCGGGGTCTATTTACCTCCGCAGTGTTGGAGGACGAAATCAGATGACTACTAATCAAATATAACCAGCACTTTGCTTCAAATGTTAGTGCTGAGGAGTGAAACTTCTTATCAAATTGCATCCAGACGGTCTCATTCTCGGGTACACAGGTCGTATCAAAGAATCTCTCCCACTCTGCATCTCTTGGGCTACAGCCATACTCAAAAAAGTCATCATAATCATGCACAAGAGAGGGTAGCTCGTACGTTGTTCGTATTACCTCGATAGTGGCATTCACCGCCTTTCGGTGCACTATGGATACCCTATTGTCATAATCCTGCACATTAGAGTAAAACTCTCTCAAAAACATTACATTTCCCTCCCTGCGCGTTAATGAAGGTTTTTAACCCTCACCTCACCAACTCAGTGTACATGTGAGGGCAATGCCACTAGACCGAATCAATGTGAATACCCCTCTTCGGAATCGGCTTTTTCGGTGCCTTCTCCGCAAAGCGGTCTTGAGCATTTGCGAAGATAAATTTGTTATTGTCAAATGGGCATGGAGGGGCTACCCCTATGTTCTGGATGGGTTGGCTTGGCCACTAGAAGATGGACCTGTGGCGCGACATTTTCAAGATGAGGCCATGTTACCACTGTTGATAGCCTTATCGCCCTCCCTTTTGTCGCCTGTATTGGTTAGCATGTTGTAAAGTATCACAATAAGCAACTACAACTATCACTAGGTTGCCTCCTGTAAGGCCCCATAAAATATTTGTGCATAAAACCTAGTAGCTATGGTGTCATGGTCCGAATAATGTGTTAGGAATGCGTAGAATTCTTCGCGGCGAGCAAGCTCGCCGCGGTTCGGACCCTTGGTAGTGATTTAAGTTTAAAAAATATAGAGAATTAATTTTTCCGAAAGGTGTCAAATATGCGGTCAAGAATGCGACCGCAAACCTGTTATGCGGACCGCATTCTTGCCGCAAAACATTCCAGAAAGTCCCCCAAAATCGTGTTGAAAATGCGGTCGATATGCGATCGCATAGTGAATCTGCGATGCACTTTGCGATCGCATATCAAGAATGCGGACCGCATATTGGCCGCATTCTGTAGCAGAACTTGAGTCATTTTTGAGGCCATTCTGCGGTCACTATGCGGACCGCATGTTGATTCTGCGGTCGCAAAGTGCACCGCAGATTTGCCCCGGCCCAGATTTTTGTAACATTTTTACCCGATCTCTTCTTTAATATAACACCTTTCTTCTTCATTCTATCATATCATCTTACCAAAATTAGAGAGATAAGGGAGGGTTTTTAGAGAGAGAAATCTTTCATCTTCAAAGATTGTTCCAACCATCTTAATTCCAAGGGATCTTAGGGCAAGGATTCAACTTCCCCAATCTTTTCAAGGTAAAAACCCTAACTATTTTCCTTGATTTTCAGTTTTAAATTGGGTAAAGAGAGGTTTGCATATAATAGCTTTTGAAAATATAATTTTTACACTCATGCATGATTATTGAACTTGATTTCTAGTAAAAAGAAGTGAGTAGAAGTAAGAGTATTCAAGAACAAGGTTGGCAAGAGTAGGATATCTTGGGTAAGCATAAAGTAGGAAGAAAACTCATCACCAGGTATGTATGGCTAATTTTGATTCTTGTGAAATCGCCTATATGTGTGAAAATTGCTTGGTTAATGTTAATTTGACAAATTGTGTGAAATTCTCAAAGTTGTTGTTGAAATATGAGTGATGTGGCATAGAATATGAACCGAAAGTTAAATGAGAGTTGAATTGGGTAAAGAATTGTGAATAATACTTATGATGGCCTATATGGCACTTTGTGGAAAGGAAACAAAACACTCGAGAATTGGTTTATTGTGGAAAGAGATGAAACACTTGAATTGTGGAAAATTATTGAACATACTTGTGTGAATATTCTTGATTATGGAAATTTTGTAACATGGTTGTGATATTGACTTGAAATATAATTGAGAACATGAAACAATGTGCAAGTTGCTTATTTGAACTTGTTGAAATTGTGTGTAGTACCTTATCTGCTGTTTGAAATTGTTGTGTTTTAAACTGTAAGGCGGGGTCGTGTTGCGCGCCGCAACGTGAAGAAATAAGGTGTGGGTTGGGGTGATAAGGGTGGCCGAGGTAATATGTAACGACCCGACCCGTCGTTACGGGAATTTACCACTCCGTCATGTTGTAATTACATGTTTTATGCTTTTATATCAGTGTTAGAGCCTATCGGGTGAGTTAGGAGTGAATTGAATTGAAAATGAAGCAAATAGCATGTTTGAAGGAAGTTTGAATATGGAAAGTCAACCTAGAGTTGACTATCGAGTTAGAGTGCTCGGAATCGGATTCCGATGATTCGACTAGTTTCGAGGGATCATTTATGACTTAGGAGAGTAATCGGAATTGAATTTGGAGATCCGGTGTAGAAATAGGCTTGAATTGGCTAAGGTTGAATTTTGGCGAAATCCGAACGGTAGGTGAGATTTTGATCCGGGGGTCGGAATGGAATTCCGACAGTTGCAGTAGCTTCGTTAGGTGATTTTGGATATGCCTGCAAATTTTCAGGTCATTCGGACATCGTTTGATCGGGTTTTGGATTGAATGTTAGTTTTGAAAGTTTTGAATAAACATAAGCTTGAATCTGTGTGTAATTGATGATTTTGATGTTTAGGATGGTGTTTTTATGATTGGAACAAGTCCGTATCGTGTTTTGGAGTAGGTTGGTGGTTTTCGTTGGGGTCCCGGGGGCCTCGGGGTGAATCCGGACCATCATCCGGCACTTTGGAACAAGGAATGGTCTGCTGTGAATCCGAACCATCATCCGGCATTTTTGGAACTTGGAAGTCTGTTGTAAATTGCAGACCAGTGTGCAAAAATTAAGCCATCGCGTTCGCGAGGGCAAGGCCCGCGTTCGCGTAGGCTGGGGCATATTGGTCATCGCGTTCGCGTGGGATGGTAACGCGTTCGCGTAAGAGGAAGTTGGAACGCATCGCGTTCGCGTGGAATAAGGCCGCGTTCGCGTAGGAGAAACATGGAGACCATCGCGTACGCGTGAAGGGTAGACGCGTTCGCGTAGAAGAAATCCGGCAGCTGGGGAAATGATCGTCGCGGACGCGTGATAAGGCGTCGCGTTCGCGATGAAGTAATCAAACAGGCCATCGCGTTCGCGTGAGGTGCATCGCGAACGCGTAGAGTAAAATCGTCCGGCAGTGAGTTTAATTGCAGAACAGAGGGCTCACGGGTTCTTATACCCAAAACACCATTTTTGAGCCCTAGAGAGAAGAAATCACGGGAAAATGCTAGGAAATCATCGGGTATTCATCGGAGGTAAGTTTCTTGATTCAAAAACATCATTTTATGGTAGAATTAACATCAATCTTCATGAATTTGGGTAGAAATTGTGAAGGATTGTGGCCTAGATATTGAAAACGAAAATTTGGGTTTTGAAAGGCCAATCGAACTCCGATTTTGGTAAATTTTATATGTATGGACTCGTGGCGAGACGAGGGTTCTGGAAATATGAGTTTCGAAATTTTTCGGAATGTGGGCCCGGGGCTCGGGTTTTGACAACTTTGGGAATTTTGATGTAAATTGAGTTATTTCGAATGGGTTGTGTTTAATTAGCCCATATTGATGTATTCTCATTGATTTTGAGCAGATTCGGCATTCAAGGTGATTGAATTGCGAGGCGAGCGCAAGGCGGATTAAGGCTTCGACCGGCTTGAGGTGAGTAATAGATGTGGGTGATGACCCAGCGGGTTCGAAACCCCGGTATACCACTTTGTGACGCCGTATAGCGGCGAGACACGCACACTCTTGAGAGTGCGGGGTCGATCATGAACTGGAGACTATATATTAGTCCGACCTGTTGATACTGTATTATTGGCTATTCTAGAGCCGTCGAACCTCCTTCTCGGATGGTTGCATATATATATATATTGTGATAATGGCCACTCTTGAGCCGAGGAACCCCCTTCTTGGGCGGTTGAGTATACATGTGGGCCGTGAGCCACTTATTGGATCCCGCGAGGATCGTTATCATTGTCTTATCACATAGACATGCTAGTTTACTACTAGTCCGCGGCTATTTTTTGTTATTATGCTAATTCCAATCTCTGGAACTTGATATTACTGTTTTCCAACTGAAAAATGATAAAAGAGTTTTCAAAAAACTACTTTTGAGCTTGCGAGGCTGTATTTGCATATTAGCTGACTAGTAGTGGATCGGGCAGCGCGCCGCAGCAAGATATATGTTGGATCGGACTGCACGCCGCAGTGATATCTCTATGAGATGTGCTTGGGCTGTAGGAGCCCCTCCGGAGTCTGAACCCCCACAGTGAGCACGGGTACCCAAAATTGGAGTCGGGCCACACGCCGTAGCGGTCATATCATGCATTGCATTGCATTTAGCTACATCCGCTAGTCGTTATGCTATTTATTGGTATTTGTTGGTACAGGTACAGAGAATATTGATTCTATGACGGGGTAGCCGATTATAGCTTTACATAGTGCTTTATTGCGGATTTCTTATCCGCGCTCGTCTTACCCTTGTTTATTACCACCGAGTCCGGCAGTACTCATTTTACTCCCTGCACCTTGTGTGCAGATCCAGGTACCTCTCAGCAGTGATCCAGTAGCTGTGCGAGGCGACGTTTGTGGATATTCGAGGTAGCTGCAGAGTCCGCAGGACCCGATAATTCCTTCCTACTGTCTTTCGATTTTGTATTGACATTTCATTCCGCACTTGGTATTTTGTAACCTTTTATACTCATGTTCAGTAGAGGCTCATGACTCTTGACCCTTGGTCTATGGGAGTTGATGTATTATGGGACTTGGTTCCCCGTATTCGTTACATGTATTGCTTTTATTTCGTCAATTAATTTGCTTAAATGGGTTAAAGAGAGCTTCTAGCTCCGTGGTTGATATGGAATGGTCAGGCTGGCTTAGCAATGTGCTGGGCGCCATCACGACCGGATTTGGGGTCGTGACAAGTTGGTATCGGAGCCTAGGTTTACTAGGCCTCATGAGTCTTGAGCCGGTTAGTAGAGTCTTGTGGATCGGTACGGGGACGCCTGTACTTATCCTCGGGAGGCTGTGAACCTTTAGGAAACACTTCACATTTCTTGGAATTCTTATCGTGCGTACTTGATTCAGCTTGAGATATAATGTTTGAAATTCTTTCCACTCGTCTGTGTACGTATCGAGCGCCCCGTAATACGATTGCCTTGATGGCTTGTGATTCTCCGAACGAGGGGCGAGATATAATCTCGGTGAGTTCATGTTGGACCAGTCAGGATGACTTGAGGCTGGACCTTGTTTATGACTTGAGCATTGAGGTGCTGATTTTGTGAGTGGTGGCAATAGATAATGTATTGAGGTTTTGAAATTCCGTATTTTTGCACTATACAGTGTTGTGCTGAGAGGGAATACGCGTCATGTGACGAGCGTGGTGGTATTGTGACCGGGGATTTGGACTTGATCCTTCCCAATTGATAAATTACTGTGTAAAGTGACTAAGACTGGGCTTATATCTATGTACTTGGGCTAGTAGCCATGTTTGAGGCCTTGTGCCGATCTGTAGAGTATTAGGGAGGCTTACTAATGGATGAGCTGTTAATTGTTCGACTCTTATCTAAACTGTTGTGTAGCCCCGAGCTATGGGCATGGTGAATAATTATCATATCTCGTAATTGGAAGGTAAAGTGCCTTAGGTGTAGTGGAACAAGTTTAAACTCAGGAAGACTAAAATGATTATGCTATGTGTATCCCGGTGGAAGGTATTGTGCTGAAATGCTAAATTGAGGCGAGGTAGGTGGGTTGATTCTCATGTGTAATTGAAAGGTATTGATATGTGTTATGATTCGAGCGCAGATACATCGCAGGTTCAAGTATAAATTGTGATGATATAATTCGTGTAGTATTGATATTTAATGTTGTTGAAATACATTGTGATATCTTGTTGAGTTGTGGAAGTATTGTTAGAATGGTTTGGTGATTCTCTGGCAAGTGGATAGGCCAATTTACGAAGGAAACTCTGCCGAAATTTTTGGAAAATTCGGGACTTAGAAAAGATTTTGTCATCTAAAGAGGGGCATAACTGTTGTGTGTGAATGAATGCAAGAATTGCAAAAGAGTTAATATTTCTGATGATTCGAGTCTCTGTCAAGGCTTGTAAATGACTTGAGTTTAATATCATACTAACATTTCGGCATCACTTGAGTAATACTGATATGAGTGGTTGAAAGTGCTTTGATGAATGGCTTCGAGATAAGTTGGGGAGGTTGCTATTGATTAACTGATTGCACTATTGTGTGCTATGTTGATTCTGTCTCTAAGTATGTTGGGAAAATTCTGATAAAGGTTATGGTGCTTCGTAGATGTGAAGAAATACTAGGGTATTTTGAACTGAGGTTGGTAAGGAATGCTTGGTGTATAGAAAAGAGTGATAGCTAATAGTATCCGTATGTAATCATGATCTGCAGTGTCAGAATTCTAATAAGGCACGAGTGGTTCTGTTCAATAAGACAGTGGAATTACAGCTGAATAGGGATGACTGATGCCCGAGAATTGTTTACGGTGTTCAAGATTTTACTTGTAACAGTCAGGTGTCTCAAATTTGTGCATGTGGCTAAAGATGGTGGTTTCGTTAGAAGAGATCGGTACTTATGTTATATTATGTGAATGATGGGATTCTATGTAATCCGTATTGGAAGGTAATGATAACGAATTCAAATCGCAAGAAGTTCTTCAAAATAAAGTATTATAGGATGTGATCCTTCTGGAAATATTGAGAGAGTATTCAGTGGCCTATATGTCTCAGACCGTGTGGTCTTATGTACGAGTCTCGTGTGGAATGAGTTCATGTGTTATGGTGCTACAGTAGTGGCTAATATTAAATCAAAGATGAATCCGAAAGGAAACTGGGTAAATGGAATGACTTGTTAATAAACCGAAGTGGTATGATAAAGAATACGACTAATTCCTGGTATGTGGTTGAAGTAAGGAGTCTTGCAGATATTGTGCAATAAAGCTTTTGAGTGTTGGCAGTCGTGTAACCCGATATGGGTATAATATGAGTATAAGGACTCAGTCCTGGCAGTTTAACTTATGCAATGTGATTGGGAGAAAGAGTTTATGATGTGTTTTAATGTGGTTTGAAAAATAAGTGTATTTCCTGTTGGTATGCAAAGCTTGGAATGTGTAATGAGATTTCTCTATATGAGATCATAAAAGTCCTTGACTAGTTGATTGCGTCGATGTTTGCGGCGTAGGAAAGGGATAATAATTTCCATGTTATCTTAGTATGGTATACGCGATGTGTTATGGAAAGTTGATAATGGTATATTCTAGGTTTTGAGAACAGTTCATAATATATGGGAAGTCAATAAAATTATTGAGCAACGCGAACAACTGCAGATGAATTAAGAATCGATCTTTCTGATGATTTAAGAAAAACGGTACTGCTATTCTATTAACTTGGCAGGGTATATGATCCAAAAAGGACAAGGTAATGTAAACTGATGATATCCAGTGGTATGGTGGTATTCTCTTGTGGGATCGACTGTAATAATTGAGTCGTTGATGGCATAGTAAAATTTCCGAATGGCTTTCGAGGTATGAATAGATGCTTGATGTGTGTTATGTAATCGTACGGTGGAGTGTGGGATCAGGCATAGTGATCCATATGTAATACATGTGTTAGAGTCTGGAAGTTCTCGTAATCCGCCTATGCAGTGGTTGTATATCGTGTGTATTAGCACCGTTTAGCTCTTAGCTTGATATGATGAATTTGGGATATGATACCTTATTTCAGACTGGTTGACATAAGCCAGGTCATCTAGACTAATGTGATATGGGCTATGTCGGAAAATGGCACAAATTGCGTAGCAGAGAACATCAGAGTATGCTCCAACAGAGTAGTTGTACACAGGACCAGCGGACGGCTGGTAGGCATTGCTTTGTCAGTTGGACCTTAGTGGCGGATGTTAGTGTAGAGATATCTACCATTGATTCAGTTCCAGTATTGAGAAACGTTGTCAGATGCATTTCATGTGGCCAAACTTGAGGCTATATATGTTTATTATGATGAGCAACTTAACTCGACGCATATTCATTTGACGAGGGTTACTTGGATCGGGTGGCACGCCGCCACAGGTATGGTATCTGGATCGGGTGGCACGCCGCCACGGGTATGTCATTGGAGCGGGTTGCACGCCGCAACGAAATATTGTGAAAATATAGTTAGTTATCTGCTACCTGGTATACAATACTTCCTGACTTCTGAGGAAAAGTCCGTATTGAGTATCGCTTGGTGAATGGCACATCGGTTGTGTTCTTTTAGGATTTGATAGCATACGTTAATTGTTTCACCGTGGGTGAGGTTGATTGCTTGGGTTCAGACCTAAATATGTGTGTGGCTGATCGTTTTGAGCTTGGTAAATTGGGGTGCTTCATGAATAATAATGTTTGGATAAAATCATGAATCGTGGCAAGGCCGCGTGATGTTATGACCTCTCGAGGAGGATTCAGGTACTTTATTTCTATAATGCGAGACGCGATCTCAGTTCTATAGTATGATGGCACAGAGGGATTAAATTGCAGCTCTATTTGCTGGAGACAGTTGTCATGAATTGAGCTGTCATGATTCGAGTGTGTGCATACGTTTCTATTTGAGCCTATGTTGTGCTCGTCGTGGCTTAGGCCGGTGTTGAGGTGTCTTATCACCAGTGCGGTGCGTTATAATCGAAATGGTCGATGGAGCCAATAATGAATGTGAGTATATGTGATTCTAGTTGATTAGAAAGGTAATACCGAGATTTGGGTCCGAAGTCTGTTGTGGTATCAGTTAAAAGTGAAATGGATTCATGAATGGTTGACCTGAGAGATGGGTTCGATATATCGCGTGTTTGGTTGTCGTGGGCATGATATGAAGGTGTTGGAATAAGACTCTATCTAATGAAAGAGGTTTTCAGCTAGTATTTGATGATTGTGGCCAGTTGTTGTGTTTAGAGACTATCGTCTCGAGTGATTGGGTTGTGGGATACATCATATGATCTCACCCGGAGTGGTGAGTATGGCTTATTGCAGTGGATTCTAGTGTATCCTGAGTACAGGAATGGGATTAGCAATTGGTATATGATTTCAGAAAGTACAATGTGATTTATGGTTCAGATGGGCTGTGAAATTTTGACTATATGGTGTTTTCGGACTTGCGTGAGATAGGGTGACGTATGATCGCCCGAATATATGCTTGGTAAGGTCATTCAGCTATTGAGTTGCTTCTAGTACCACTCTGGTACGCTCGAGGACGAGCGTTTGTTTAAGTTGGGGAGAATGTAACGACCCGACCCGTCGTTACGGGAATTTACCACTCCGTCATGTTGTAATTACATGTTTTATGCTTTTATATCAGTGTTAGAGCCTATCGGGTGAGTTAGGAGTGAATTGAATTGAAAATGAAGCAAATAGCATGTTTGAAGGAAGTTTGAATATGGAAAGTCAACCTA
Source organism: Nicotiana noctiflora (assembly GCA_032618575.1). Classification (NCBI taxonomy): domain Eukaryota; kingdom Viridiplantae; phylum Streptophyta; class Magnoliopsida; order Solanales; family Solanaceae; genus Nicotiana; species Nicotiana noctiflora. The sequence continues at coordinate 44,532 of JASVEL010006451.1, forward strand.
GAGTTGACTATCGAGTTAGAGTGCTCGGAATCGGATTCCGATGATTCGACTAGTTTCGAGGGATCATTTATGACTTAGGAGAGTAATCGGAATTGAATTTGGAGATCCGGTGTAGAAATAGGCTTGAATTGGCTAAGGTTGAATTTTGGCGAAATCCGAACGGTAGGTGAGATTTTGATCCGGGGGTCGGAATGGAATTCCGACAGTTGCAATAGCTTCGTTAGGTGATTTTGGATATGCCTGCAAATTTTCAGGTCATTCGGACATCGTTTGATCGGGTTTTGGATTGAATGTTAGTTTTGAAAGTTTTGAATAAACATAAGCTTGAATCTGTGTGTAATTGATGATTTTGATGTTTAGGATGGTGTTTTTATGATTGGAACAAGTCCGTATCGTGTTTTGGAGTAGGTTGGTGGTTTTCGTTGGGGTCCCGGGGGCCTCGGGGTGAATCCGGACCATCATCCGGCACTTTGGAACAAGGAATGGTCTGCTGTAAATTGCAGACCACTGGGCACCAGTTAAGCCTTCGCGTTCGCGAGGGCTAGGCCCGCGTTCGCGTAGGCTGAGGGAAAATGGTCATCGCGTTCGCGAGGGCACTGCCGCGTTCGCGTAGGCTGGGGCATATTGGTCATCGCGTTCGCGTGGGATGGTAACGCGTTCGCGTAAGAGGAAGTTGGAACGCATCGCGTTCGCGTGGAATAAGGCCGCGTTCGCGTAGGAGAAAGATGGAGACCATCGCGTACGCGTGAAGGGTAGACGCGTTCGCGTAGAAGAAATCCAGCAGCTGGGGAAATGATCTTCGCAGACGCGTGATAAGGCGTCGCGTTCGCGATGAAGTAATCAAACAGGCCATCGCGTTCGCGTGAGGTGCATCGCGAACGCGTAGAGTAAAATCGTCCGGCAGTGAGTTTAATTGCAGAACAGAGGGCTCACGGGTTCTTATACCCAAAACACCATTTTTGAGCCCTAGAGAGAAGAAATCACGGGAAAATGCTAGGAAATCATCGGGTATTCATCGGAGGTAAGTTTCTTGATTCAAAAACATCATTTTATGGTAGAATTAACATCAATCTTCATGAATTTGGGTAGAAATTGTGAAGGATTGTGGCCTAGATATTGAAAACGAAAATTTGGGTTTTGAAAGGCCAATCGAACTCCGATTTTGGTAAATTTTATATGTATGGACTCGTGGCGAGACGAGGGTTCTGGAAATATGAGTTTCGAAATTTTTCGGAATATGGGCCCGGGGCTCGGGTTTTGACAACTTTGGGAATTTTGATGTAAATTGAGTTATTTCGAATGGGTTGTGTTTAATTAGCCCATATTGATGTATTCTCATTGATTTTGAGCAGATTCGGCATTCAAGGTGATTGAATTGCGAGGCGAGCGCAAGGCGGATTAAGGCTTCGACCAGCTTGAGGTGAGTAATAGATGTGGGTGATGACCAGCGGGTTCGAAACCCCGGTATACCACTTTGTGACGCTGTATAGCGGCGAGACACGCACGCTCTTGAGAGTGCGGGGTCGATCATGAACTGGAGACTATATATTAGTCCGACCCTGTTGATACTGTATTATTGGCTATTCTAGAGCCGTCGAACCTCCTTCTCGGATGGTTGCATATATATATATATTGTGATAATGGCCACTCTGGAGCCGAGGAACCCCCTTCTTGGGCGGTTGAGTATACATGTGGGCCGTGAGCCAGTTATTGGATCCCGCGAGGATCGTTATCATTGTCTTATCACATAGACATGCTAGTTTACTACTAGTCCGCAACTATTTTTTGTTATTATGCTAATTCCAATCTCTGGAACTTGATATTACTGTTTTCCAACTGAAAAATGATAAAAGAGTTTTCAAAAACTACTTTTGAGCCTGCGAGGCCGTATCTGCATATTAGCCGACTAGTAGTGGATCGGGCTGCACGCCGCAGCAAGATATATGTTGGATCGGACTGCACGCCGCAGTGATATCTCTATGAGATGTGCTTGGGCTGTAGGAGCCCCTCCGGAGTCTGAACCCCCACAGTGAGCACGGGTACCCAAAATTGGAGTCGGGCTACACGCCGTAGCTGTCATATCATGCATTGCATTGCATTTAGCTACATCTGCTAGCTGTTATGCTATTTATTGGTATTTGTTGGTACAGGTACAGAGAATATTGATTCTATGACAGGGTAGCTGATTATAGCTTTACATAGTGCTTTATTGCGGATTTCTTATCTGCGCTGTCTTACCCTTGTTTATTACCACCGAGTCTGGCAGTACTCATTTTACTCCCTGCACCTTGTGTGCAGATCCAGGTACCTCTCAGCAGTGATCCAGTAGCTGTGCGAGGCGACGTTTGTGGATATTCGAGGTAGCTGCAGAGTCCGCAGGACCCGATAATTCCTTCCTACTGTCTTTCGATTTTGTATTGACATTTCATTCCGCACTTGGTATTTTGTAACCTTTTATACTCATGTTCAGTAGAGGCTCATGACTCTTGACCCTTGGTCTATGGGAGTTGATGTATTATGGGACTTGGTTCCCCGTATTCGTTACATGTATTGCTTTTATTTCGTCAATTAATTTGCTTAAATGGGTTAAAGAGAGCTTCTAGCTCCGTGGTTGATATGGAATGGTCAGGCTGGCTTAGCAATGTGCTGGGCGCCATCTCGACCGGATTTGGGGTCGTGACAGTTTGATTCTCTCGGTAGTTCCATTCTCAGAAGTTCCATTTCGACATTAGCTTCTACGTTTCTCAATGATGTGAAATTGTGAAAGGAGACAGGCAGGAGAGTTTGCAACCTGGGGAGGCACCGATTGCCCCTATGTTTGACTACTTGCAATTTATGTTGTTAATTGGTTGTTGTTCTATTTGTTGACCTTGAATGTGCTTATGTTGAGGCTTATCTGAAATGAGAAAAAGGTGGAAAACATGGTTGGTTGGCTTGATTTGTTTTAATGTAATTTAATGGCTTGAGTTTACTTGGGACAAAGTTTGTCCATACATACCAGTACAATTCAAGTGTACTGACGTCCCTTTTGCCGGGGACGCTACATTCGTGTTATGATTGTAGGTGGATCAGTAGCAGGCACTTCAGCTCATCGGCAGTAGTATCCTTCTCCTTCCACTGCCCGTTTTGGTGAGCCCTTTCTTCCTCGGGGCCTTGTGTGGTTCATGCCACTTCGGTTTAAATTTCATTTTGGTTTTGTAAGGTATAGCCGGAGCCTTGTTACCGGCAAGTATTGTATTTCCCTTTTTGTATCCTAGAGGCTCTGTAGACATGTAAACTGTGGGACTCCAGTATTATGTATACATTATGTTATGTCGGGCATTGTAAAAATTGCAAACTTGTTAATGAATCACTCGTATGGTTTTATTTGTTTAATGTGAAATCATTCATGGTTAGTAAGATATTTGATTAACGAGAAACAATCAACACAGGGGTAACGCGTGGGAATGAAAGGCACCCAGGTCCGCTTGACTGGGGCAACCCGGTCAGGCGCCGGTCATGTCCCTCGTTTTGGGGCGTGACACCTCCTAACCAACGTCTGATTTAACGTCGTGGCACGATGTCATACATCATCTTTAAGCATCCACCAAGTCCGTCGTAGTTTTGTGACATGCAATATCACCACCCCAATAATATTTTATCCTCTGGCCATTTAGGAAGAATGTACAACTTGAGTTATGCCCCTCAATTCAACAGTTCCATGAGGAGTCACAGTTACTACAACAAAAGGGCCTGCCCAATTGAATTTAAGCTTCCCGAAAAAAGTTTTAGCCTTGAATTAAATAAGAAAACTTCTTGATCTGGCTCAAACTCACGATGTTGGATGTTCTTGTCATGCCACCTCTTGCTCTTTTTTTATATAACTTGGCATTTTCATAAGCATGCAACCTAAACTCATCAAGTTTATTGAGTTGTCACAGCCTTTTTTCACCGGCTAAGTCCATATCCATATTTGACTTTTAATTTCCTAATAAGCTTTGTGTTCTAGCTCAACATTTAAATGACATGCTTTTCCATAGACTAACCTATATGGATAAGTACCTATTGGAGTCTTGTATGTTGTTCGGTAAGCCCACAATGTATCTTTTAATTTAGCGGACCAATCCTTCCTATTTGGACTCACTATTTTCTCAAAAATCTGTTTACCTCTCTATTGGAGACTTCAGCTTGACCACTCATTTGAGGGTGATATACCGTAGCAACCATGTGTCTTACCCCATATTTGGACAAAACATATTTTAGAAATTTGTTATAAAAGTGTGTTCCTCTATCACTTATCAACACCCTTGGAGTTCCAAAGCGTGTGAAAATGTGCTTCTTTACAAAACTTACCACCACATTTGCATCATTAGTAGGAAGAGAAATGGCTTCAACCCACTTAGACACGAAATTGACTACAACCAAAATATATCTGTGACCATTAGAGTATGGAAATGGCCCCATGAAATAAATTCCCCACACATCAAAAAGCTCTACTGCCAAAATATTTTGCAATGGCATCTCGTTTCCTCTTTGTTTCTTTGACACTTGTTACATTTTTTAACAAAAACATGTGCATCTTTAAATTATTTTGGCCAGTAAAAACCTAATTGTAAAACCTTTTGTGTTGTTCTGTCTCCACCATGATGACCTCAATAAAGAGAAGCATGACAGTCATGCAATACTGCATTCATCTCCTCCTCAGGGACACACCTTCTTACCAATTGATCTGCGTATTGCTTGTATAGAAAAGGCTTATCCCATATGTAAAATATCACATCATGTAAAAATCTTTTTCTATGATCGGCGGTGAATTCTAGTGGAGTCACCCCACTTGCAATGAAATTTACAGCATACCATGGGGTTTCATATGAGGTGCTGGCTAGTACCTTTTCATCAGGAAATGTTTCTTTGATAGATTCTCCTTTAATGACATGGCCTCGATTTTCCAATCTTTATTAGTGATCTGCAACCTGTTTCTCTATCCCTTTTTTATCTCGAATCTCCAAATCCAATTTCTACAAAAAAAGAACCCATCGAATTAACCTTGGCTTGGCATTTTTCTTTGCAAATAAATACCTGATAGTTGAATGATCTGTGTAGACTATGACTTTGGTCCCTACTAGATAGGACCTAAACTTATCAAATGCCTATACTACTGCAAGTAACTCTTATTCAATAATAGTGTAATTCATTTAGGGAGGATTGAGAGTTCTGCTCGTGTAACGAATGGTGAAAAAACATTTCTCCTTCTGCTGCCCCAAAACAACTCCAATAGCTATGTCACTTGAATCACACATCAACTCAAATGGAAGTTTCCCATCCGGAGCATTGATAACTAGTGTAGTAACCAATCTTCTTTTCAGCTCATCAAATGCTTTCAGACAAGCATCATCAAATTGAAGGATGTATCTTTCTGAAGAATCGGGCACAAATGAGATGAAATTTTTGAAAAATCTTTAATGCAACAATGATAAAAACTTGCATGGCCCAACAAACTGCGAATACCTCTAACTGATGTCGGTGGAGGTAATTTTTTAATTGCTTCCACCTTTACTTTATCTACCTGCAATCCATTCTTTGACATTTTGTGTCCTAAGACAATACCTTCTCTTACTATGAAATGACATTTTTCCTAATTCAGTACCAAATTTGTTTTTGTACACCTAGCCAGTACCTTGTCAAGATTTATTACACAATTATCAAAAGGACATCCAAATACAAACAATTCATCCATGAATACTTCCACAAATCATTCAACTATGTTAGTAGAAATAGCCATCATACACCTTTGAAAAGTCACAGGTGCATTATAGAGACCAAATGGCATTCTTTTAAATGCATATTTTCCATAGGGACATGTAAACATGGTCTTTTATTGGTCCTATAGAGCTATAACAATTTGATTATATCTCGAGTAGCCATCCAAGAAATAGTTGTATTCCTGCCCAGCTAATCTATCAACCATTTGGTCAATAAAGCGAAGAGGAAAATGATCTTTTAGGGTGGCATTATTCAAATATAACGACCCGACCCATTGTTATGAGAGTTATCACCCTGTTTTCTTCATTTAATACTTTAACATGTTAATTTATATGTGTTTGGAGAGTTAGAAGCAAATCGCGTGGAAATTAGATGGAAATGAGGCAATAAACCTCTTTATGAGAAGAATAGTTTGGAAAAGACAATCAAATGTTGACCGATAAGTTAGACACCTTAGAATAGAATTCTAATGACTTGACTAGTTTCTAGGGGTGATTTATGACTTAGGAGAGCAATCGGAATCGAATTCGGAGGTCTGGTATAGTTTTAGGCTTGAATTGGCTAAGGTTGAATTTTGGCGAAATCCGAACGGTAGGTAAGATTTTGATCTGGGGCTCAGAATGAAATTCTGGGAGTTGCAGTAGCTCCGTTAGGTAATTTTGGATATGCTTGCAAAATTTCATGTCATTCGGATGTGGTTAGGTCGGGTTTTAGATCAAATGTTTGTTTCAGAAGTTTTTATGAAAATTAGGCTTGAATACGTGAGAAAATGGTGATTTTGATGTTTATGATGGTGTTTTTATGTTGCGAGCAAGTTTGAATGAGGTAATGTGAGGTATTTTTGGTTTTGGTTGAGGTCCGGGGGGCCTCGGTATATTTTCAGGAGGTTAAACGGGATAATTTTGGAGTTATAGTAGGTCTGCGAATTTTGGCTTCTGATATTTCTGCATCTGCGGAAATAGGACCGCAGAAGCGGTTCCATAGATGCGGCCAATTGAACGCAGAAGCTGTCAAGGGTTGTCCATGTGAATTCCACATAATCGGATGGTTTACCGCTGGTGCGGGCTCGCAGAAGCGATGATGGGCATCTGGAGGACTTCCGCAGAAGCGGACCATGCGCCGCAGACGCTGTCTCGCAGAAGCGATGGTGGGGCCGCAGAA